>VDFB02091725.1:607556-751101 GCA_007258455.2 Sequoia sempervirens | reverse complement strand
CACTTTGAATGTTATTTTTGAGTTTCTAGAGTGATTGTTCTTGTTGTTTGGGCTGGTGTGACATGGTTTTATGCTGACAGTACACCTGCAAGGACGAGATGATCAATATTCTAGGAGGCTGTACCTTGTACCTAGCCATACCTAACTGTTTTGAAGGGGTGTGTGAGCTGGAAGTCTAATAATCTTGTGTTTAAAGTTCATTTTACCTTCTTTGTTTTGGAATAAAATCTTGTACCTAGTTAATTCCTACTAGGGGACTTATTTACATGTTAAGTTGACTTTGGTTCTAGGAATCTTTCTACAAGTCTTAGGTGTCATGTGATCTTATCACGTCATTTAATACTTTTTCCTAGGTAGTTATGATAAGTTGTCTCATATCATAAGATTAAGACACTTGTCATAATCTTATGACATATTATGTCTCACCTTGGCTATATAACCAAGGGGTTCTCATTTGTAAATCAATTCTTAGATATTCAATTCCATTGCAATCTTGAGCATTGAATATTGATCTCTTTGTGCTTTCCATTTGGCCTCTAGATCTTGGGTGGCAATCTCCATAGCCAACTCTAACATGGTATCAGAGCAAGTGGGGTGCCTCTGCTTAGTCATTTTTTGAGAGATCTTGGTAGATCTTGAAAAACTGAGTATGCTCTTCTCTTGCATCGCATGATGATCTGGAGAATAAAAAAAAATGATAGGTACAAAGTTCATTTTGGAGCTTGTTGGTGCAAATCTGTAATGATCTACCCTGTTTGCTATAAAAAAATTCGATTTTCACCCATTCATTTTTCCAGGCATTTTGTCAAACAGATTATAAACACTTCTTCTAAATTCAACAACAATGATTATGCAAATGTTTTTGTGTCCATGCAATCAGTTAAATAAAACCAACTGATGTTCCCCTAATAGCAAGTTTCCCGTCTTCATGTTGCACAACATTATTAACATTAAATCAAAAATAATTTGCAGAGATAATGTACTTGAAGAGCAAGGATATCTTTATATTTTAATTCAGAAATAAACTGTTCACACCTGAAGTTCCTTGAAGGAAGAAATTGCCTGCTCTGTACATACACAATGAACAATCCACATATGAGATTGAGTTACTAGTCGTCCCTTTGATTAATTTTCGGCCCTGAAGACACAGTTGAATTCTCATAGTGGAACAGCTACCCAAGCAGGTTGCATCCAGTACAAACCATGATTTCTTAACACCCGCAACCATAAATCCTTATCTTTTTCTTTGTCCAACGTTTATTCTCAGCTCCACATTTCCTTCAACCCAATTTCACCCTTGTAGCTTAGGAAATCAGCACACATTCAAATGCAACAGTGGGAAAATTAAAAGCTCTTGATTCCAAAGAAATATGAATCAACTCCTCCAAGATACCATACCCTACTCTCTAAGAATTAACTAATCTCTGGGAATTGTATGTGCTTGCTCGACTCCTCCAATATTTACTAGCTATTGAATAGCATGGAATGAGCCCGATTATTATGAAGAGAGATACAGCAACTCAAAGACCCAACTTTCTTCCAATATTCGCATTACTTTGAAGGTAGCGGCTTCAAAAGGTAAGACGATTATTTCATTTAAATAATAATTGGTCTCTGTTTTATTTCCCACAACTTCCTCCAAATAAGACTCTTCCACGACACATGAAATACTTCCCAATGAAGCGATATCCAAGTTAATGCCACGTCACCAAGAAAGGACAATAGCTCGTGTGAGAGGTAGCGGTTGTAGTGTATTTTCCTTGCCACGGTATTCTCCTCAGACCCAACTATCAAGAAATGGCCTAACGAATATAAAACAGCAGCTCATCTCTTCAGATTCCAAAACTCGCACGTCTCCTTCAATTTTCTTCGAATTCTCCCCAACTCATCCAGTGATTCTATCCTTCAATGGCCAGATAGTAAGGCGACGACTTCCCAAGAGAGTAATGAATTCACTTATAGGCACAGACATTCATTTAATTTACATGGCAGATAAAGAATGAGAAACAGCACATCGAACCAGCCAAAGAACTCCCAATGAATAATTATTGATTCAAATTCCCTTAAATCATTAAGCAGCACCAAAGTAATATGAACCGACTCACATTGAGAAACCAAGCAGCTACAAAGCTCAATTAAGACCACGATTAAAGTAGCTTAATATCTAATGCGATGGAAAATTGGGCGGCTTAATTTAGATCACAATGGAAAACTGGGTGACACGTTACCTTGGTTAAATGGCACAATTGATATTTCATAAACTTCTCTTTGAGAAAATAGAACTCTTACTACTTTGAAACTAAATACTAAATGCTAAATTTAATTCATTAAAGCAGCTCCCGATAATTTACAACGCTCTCCTGGGCGTCAATGTATCTTCCTTTGTATCAAATTCCTCCACATTTCCTCAATAGACTGCCGCTAAAACAAAATAATCACTTATTTCCTAAAACCCAAGGCTCTCAAAATACACATCACCACGACTGTCCAGCTTCCATGAAAGATCTAAGAATGAAATAAATCTTTCAGCCACCTCTAATCACAATTCCTTCATAAACGGCACTGGAATAGCCTTAAAATCACTGAAGATTTAATAAGTATTGTTCCACCCACTACATGACAATTCAACTTCTCTCCATGAATGCCATAACAGTCTAAAAATTATTGTCCCTGCAAACTCTAAATAGCAATTGACTGAAAATAAAGAAACTAGAAGTTTGGTTTAAAACATCTCAATCACCACAATTCACAACTTAAAAACAACTCATCCAAACTCTTCAATTTATATCTTCTCCGAAGACTTATGAATTTTTACAATCTTCAATCACTAAGTCCAACTACAAAACCTGAGTGATTTTTCTAGCTCAAAAATTGGTTTTCGTCCAATTCTAAGAAACATGAGGGTTTTCATCCTCAAGTAACAAGAAAGCCAAAGCTTCTCCAAAACCAAAAAATCATAAAAAATCCTTGCAAACAGCTCCCCACAATTCTTTTATTCACATTTGCCTTGTCCTTTGGCTTTCTGCCTGCCTGACTATTCAAATTTCTTTCTCTTTAATTTCCAAATTGTGACTTAATTTAAATCTACATTTAATGAGTCACTTTAAATATAATATTATTTAATTAAGAATATTTCCTTTTTAATCAACATTTGGAGGAAAATATTAAATAATTAAAATAATATCATATTTTCTCCATGTAATATAAAACGAGACATGACAAAATCTAAGTTCACCATAGAGTTCAGAGTCTCTGAGAAAGTTTTTCCTTTGGTTTCCTCCAAATCGGACATATGAGGCCAGATCTATGAGGGTTTGAAACTAAAGAGCGGTTGCCAGATCCGAAAGGTGGCTCCAATTTTGGAGCATTTTGGGTCAAATCCAACCCTGCCATCGCATTCAAAAGGCCCAAAAACCCCAAGATCGACTGTCAATTCGCCAAAATTGGACACTTTTACCCGAGGCCATTAGGAAAAAATTTCCCCTCCTCGCTCATATGATCATCATTATGACACTACGGTACGATTTTAGAAAATAAAACATTTTATTTATTTTAGAAAATTTTCTGATTTTTTTTTAAATATATATATATATATATATATATATATATATATGAATATTTAATATTCAAAAGAATTTAATTCAAAATTAAAAAAACAACTGTGACGCAGTCACAAGCAGTCCCTACGTACTATAGATCTGCAGTACAAGGCACTGAAGGCCACCACACAACGTGCCCTTCTTCGCAACCGCGGCCCCCACATACCCCCACCGACCGACTTTTAAAATTGACGAAAATAAAAGAAAAATCGGCAAAAGATATTCAAAATATTCCTCCAACATTTGAAGATTTTGTTCACCACCAAACAGGTATAGAATATTCTCTACTAGATTTCACTAAGTCATCGTCCAAGGAATATTCCGTCAACAATGCAACATATACCAATGGTGATGACCTATGGACCATCAAATTTAAGCCCGTAGAAGGTTGACATCATCACTGTGTCAGTAATGACGTTAGCACCCTTTAAGATTTTTTGGCCCCCTCATGATTGCAACTTTTGATTTGACAATCCAACTTCAAAAGGCCATAACTTGGGCTCAGGACCTTTTTGCGAGCAAGTTTTTTTATTCGAGGCAAAATTTTGTGCTATTTGCAATGGTGCAATCAACTTTTTATTTTGGTTTATGGATTTTCCATTAGCTTTGGATTTATGAAGTTGTGACTTTGTTTCAAATTCTTCTTAAGCTTCTTGATCTCACTTAGGGCACAAATCAGTACTTCTTCTAGATCCACTTCCCCATCTATTTTGGCATTTTCTTCCTCTTCTTAATCCTTATCTTCTTTTCTTTTGTCTTCATTTTCCAAGATATCCCCTTTTGTTTCTATTGTCATGAATAGAATTTGTTCTCTATCACTAGCGGAGATAATTTCATTACTCTCTTCATATGAGCTACTTTCCTCTTTGGAATAGAGGCTTTTCTTGTGCTTATGAAAGTTCTTTTTCTCAAGTTTTCCCTATTGGTAGCTCTTTTTATATTGGTGATGTTTGCTACCTTTCATGTTATAACCTTCTTCATCATCACTATTTTCATTTTCCACATATGGACATTTAGCAGCAAAATGTCCTACTTTTCCACAATTAAAGCATTTAAAGGGCAACTTACCTTCCTTTCTTAATCTTCCTCACAAAATGAACTTCCTCTTCGTTTACTCCAGTGTTGGAGCTATGGCTTGGCTTGGGCTCTTTATTCTTCATCTTCTTTGAGGCTTTGAAGATTGCCTCTCACTTTGATGATTTCTCCATTTCGGTTCTCATTTTATATGTTGTGAAGATCCCTTGCAATTCATCCATTGTTAGAGTATCTAGATCCTTCATTTCTTCAATGGCGGAAACTTTGGCATCAAACCTCAAGGGATGTAATTGTTAGTTTTATGATCAGATGTAATGCACAGAAAATTAATTCAAAAAAATCAGCACAATGACACAGCAAATACCCTGGGAAAACCCTCCTCTTGAGGGAGAAAAACCCAGCAACAAAGATCTCTCTATTATATAAAAATAATGGCAACAAGTCTCTTTACAACGAGGCCAATCTCAAGGCCAATAATCAGCACCTTCACAAGATGCAATGATAGACAAATAATCTGCACTTCCTTGCAACTCAAATCTTCTCTTGAAGAGTTCGCAATCTGCTCTTGATGACTTCGCAATCTGCACTTGATGAATTCACAATCTGCTCTTGGTAATTCGCACTTGAGAGAAGAGAAGAGACTTTGAACTTGCTTGATCATTGAATGAATGGAATGAACTTGTATTTATACAATTTAGGAGAGAGAGGTCGCACCTCTTCATGCAATGTCGGCCATCATAAAAATATAATTACAATTAATAAAATGCAAGTTACAAGGAAGGTCGGCCAAGATAACAATTACAATGTTGCCATGTGAAGCGCCTCTTCACATTAAATAATCACAAATAAATAAGAAAGTATGAAGCCCGAAGCTGCAATAACATCAATAGTAATGAGCCTTGCTCATTTAGACTCAAAACTCTTCACTTTCTGCCTTGGGAATTTCATCAAACAGTTGACATGAAAAGTCTGATCTTGCTGATTTGAAATTTCAGTTTGTTTGTTTTTGTTTTGATTTGTTGCCAATGATGTTTTGATGCTTGGAAATGATTACAAAGATAACCAAACAAGTATCTAGAATGATATGCAGCTCTTTTTGTGTTTTTCAAATGCATATAAATGAGTTTCTAAATGCAAATGCACGCCTACAGCCAAGAGACATTTTCACAAACACTTGGCATGCAAACTAGTTTTAATGAAATGCAATTACATATGAAAGTCATTTTGACAAATAGTTTGCAAACAACTCCTTATTTCTTCAATATCAAATTGCAATAACATGAAGAGATTACAAGCTGATTATAGAGCGCTGGCATGAATGTTTCAACTATCCTTCATGATTGAAAATAATATGCAAGTCGACTATGTTTGCTACAGCCATTCAAATACAATTTCCTTTGTCTTGTAATTACAATGATTATAAGCTGATTAAGTCAGCCTTTGATTTCTAAATGAACTATGATGCTAAATGCATTAAATTAACAAGATAATGGAACCTGGCTATCAGCATCAGCATTCATATATGACTTCGATTCTCCTTGATGAAGCTGAATCTAGACTCCAAATTGGTGCGCCATCCATCTACCATGCAAATCGACCCTTCAAGAAATTTCTTGGAATTTATGGAGCTCCCTTTCACAAAATTGAACCACTTATAGGTGCGCCCAGCATGAAGCAAATTTCTGATTTTATTCCATCAGCAATACCAACTTCGAATGTCTCTAAACAAATCGCCCTTCTCCAACAAAATCGTCCTTCCCATGGACTGAAAATTCTTCAATAAAAATCTGATAATATTCCTCCTTGAATCGATTCCTTCCTCAAGACAAAATTTGGCCAATGGCCACTAAATTTTGAGCTCAATATGAGAGACTGAAATTATCTCCCACTCCTTCCAACTAGGGTTGATATTGCACAACCGAAACCGGCACCTTAGAGTCTTCAAACCCTCAGGAAAATTGCTAAGCATTCAAGCTCACCAATGAAGTAGAAATGATGTCAACAACCAAGATGCCCAAATGCAAAGACAAAAGCTTCCTTTATAGAATTTTCATCAAGTCTCCAAGAAGCTTCTAGAATAAAATATTATTTTATTCACTTAAGTGACTTTTTGATTTATTATTTTATTTAGTCACTTAATATTAAATTAATTAAATATAAAATCACCTTTTGATATATAATTTGGAGATGACTTTATAAATAATTAATTTAATAATTTATTCTCTTATTTCTCCAATTTTAGCCTCAGGAATAAATCAAAGGATAAAATAATCACTCTCCTAGTGGTGGCTAGAAAGGGGACATTACAAGGGACCTTAACACCTTTTGCACAATCATTGCATCTTCAACTTTTTCTCCAGGACCTCCGATGGTGTTGAAAATTTCATCCACCCGAAGAAGATAGGCTGCAATGTTTTCTTCATCTTTCATTTTCAAACTCTCGAATTGTCTTCTACGAGTTTAAAGCTCAAATTTCTTCACTTTGTCATCCCCTTCATAGATGTTCTTAAGTTTGTCCCAAAGTTCTTTCGCCAATTCACAAGGCATCACCTTGACAAACTCCAACTCTGATAGACCACACAAGATTGCATTCATAGCTTTTGCATTGATCTCACTGGCCTTCCTTCCAGCCTAATCTGTCAGTGGAGATGATGGAGCAATATAACCATTCACTACTAATTGCCAAATATCAAAGCCATGCGCCATTAGATAAATTTGCATCCTTATGCTCTAGAATGCATAGTTTGTTACATCAAACAATGGAGCTCTATTTGAGGAGAAACCTTCTTGATAGACCATATGTACTCCCAAGATCTACCTTCTAGTGGTTAGACTATTTTTTAAGGAACCTACCTCTAATACCAATTGATGAGCACACACTTATACTAAGAGGGGGGGTGAATCAGTACAAGTTAATCTTTTACCAATTTAAAAATTAAAAACCACAAAAATATCAATCACATGGCATCAAACAATTAAGGACACAAGATTTACATGGAAACCCTTTCAGGAGAAAACCACAGAGAAGGATTTCTTGGATCTACTATCCAGATCCAGCCACAAAAATTAAAATACTTACAAAACTATTTGTAGGGACCAACACACTGGAGGCACCAATCCTCACTACTAAGCACCAACTTAGCAAGAGACGCCAATCTCTTCTATTGAGAGGCACCAACCTCTAAATGAACAAAAAAATTGACTTCTTGAAAATACTTCTTCAATAGATGACAATTAAATAGATCTACTTCACAAAATTCTGCCTTGAATGATCTTCTATTTTTCTCTCCTGTAAAACTATGCTTGTGTTTGAATGATATATCTTTATTCCTCCACACACTCCTCACCGCACTTTACAAACTCCCTTTATACATGCTTGGAGAGGGGCGACTCATTGAAAGGGCATAACTTGTCATAAAAGAGGCGTCTTTATTTATAGAGGCACCTCTTCATAACCATCAAAGTGGGATGACTTGTCCCTTAATCTGGAGCGTTACCATGAAAGGGGTCGGCCCCTTAAAATAATGTATTTATTTTGAATTTTGAATCCCCAAAGTTTGGCACTAATCACCAAGGGTCGGCCCAAAAAATAAATAAATTTAACTTAAATTTTAGCAAAGCAATTTCACCAATATGATGCAATTTTAAATGGGGCGATTTTACAAATATGGGCATCAAATTAGGACGATTTCACTTGGTCTTTCCTTCCTTCCTTGATAGTGACAATTTCCTTTGACATCAATGACAATCAATTCCAACAAAGTCTTGGTCTAGGAATGGATCTAGCTTATGTTTGTGTAGGCCATGTGTCCAACCAAGGTTCACCTAGGGCATGGATGTAGCCTAGGATCATCCAAGGCACAGGTCCATCTAGGTTCCCTCAAGGCATGGATCCATCCAGGTTTGCTCAAGGCACAACCCTACCATCTTAGGCAAAGTTGTAGTAAATTTGGACCTTTCCATTGGAATTCCTATACAATATGTTGAATCTCATGCTTGCATTGAGACCACCATAGGAGACATGGAGTTTTGAAAAGGTTGTGTAGTCTATAAACATGCAAAGCTTGTGAAGTTGAATGGAAATCTAGGCAACAAAAATGACAACACCCACAACAAAAAGAAAGGCAATGAAAAATGCTCAAAAATATCTCACAAATTGAATGCTGCAAATGAGCAAGGTGTCGTAAAAGGCAGTGACATTGATGTTTCTATTGTTGATGCTGCACATATAGATGGACCCACTCAATTGTTTGCTATTATCATTCATATTGTCATTGTTCTACCAACTTTTCTCTGCCATTGTTATTTTTCTAGAAAATCTTGGTGTTCTTTATCAAATCCCACTTGCCAATAAGAGATCTTTCTTCCTTGTTAATTAATGGGTTCTTCCTATATCTATACAGCCCTCAAATTTGCTTATCTATAGTTCAATTAAGAGCTGGAATTGGCTGCATGGGTGTAAAGTAGAAAGGAGTTATTATTCTTTGTCTGAGTCAAGGTTGGATGTAAAAGATCAAAACGCTTGCATAACTTCTTCAAAGAAAAAAATCAAAGGAAGAGGGAAGAGATATCTCAAGGCATATTTTCAAAGCCTTGGTGGCTTAGTGATACCAGAATTGAGAATTAAGCCATTTCTGTTAATAAGACACCCCTTACTTTATTGGAAACTTTGATGCTCTTAATGAAGAGTAAGATGCAGATCATTGATTGTATAATCGTATTTCGTATTTGTATTGATTTGACATATATGATATAACATTGAATTAATTGAATTAACAATTAACTTTGTATATCAACTCTGTTTTCAATTTTGTACTTTTTTTTTTTTTGCTAAGTCTGAATATAGATATATGTACCAGCCATACCAAACCCAAGGAAAAGAATTGATGTACCAGCATACCCATACCTGAACTGGCGACTTAAGTTTTATGATATCTTTACTCATTCTTACCTATTGCGTTTTGGTTATCGACTTGAGTAATATGTGTGCTTCAACTTAAGTTTGTGGCCTTGTATTTTGCCATGGTATGCAAGTATCCGAATTTCCAGTGGATAACATGTATCTTTATGATCAATATAAAATGATTGCAAGTCTTACAATTAAATGCACAATAAATTAACATGCATCTAAATTTTATGGATGAAATTGAGATGATATTTAAAAGAATAGAAAATTTATAATTTATAGCAAAAAAAGTCATGTCTGAACATACAAGAGTTCCAGCTTTCTAGCATAAAAAATGGAAGTGGTGCACAAAGTATTCATAGTTCAAACATACCGCTGCTTCTATTATTCCTTGCAATCCTTGGTCATCCAATCCTTGGCGTAGTGCATCCCTAAGGCTTACCTGCCACAATAACCAAAAACCTGCTCATATGTGTAACTAATAAGTGGAAAAGAAAACATAAACATGAAAATAGAAAATTATATTGAATTTATTATAAGTCAACCTAGAGCGTCTGAACAGTCAATTTTGAAATTTCCATTTAAGGTGTTCAGTCAAATAGCTTGTCAGAATCAAAACAATCCTTTGAAGTATTTTCAAGTAAGAAGAGAGCAGAGATTTTTTTTTAAAGTATTCTTAATTGGATTGCATATATAAAGAGCCATCAGAATATTAACACCCTACTATTGTAGGTCATACCAATAAGAGGTCATAATTGATAAAGATTGCATTAGATTAACTGGGCACCAGCAGAGTTAATATGTGTTATAGAAAGTTAGACCAAGTACCAAGCATATGAATGACTGTGTGTTGTGTCGACAGATTGGTCACTCCCAACTCTTGATTGGAGTTATTGTTTGTTTTATCTACAATTTTCTTCCCAGTGGTATTAGATTGCTAACTAAAGAGATAGTGCATATTCATCACTAGGAGTTAAGAACAAAGTATAGTTCATAAAAAAAATTAAGATGAAGATTTAAACTTCATTTAGTAGAGATAATATTGCTTTTTACTTGTGTTCAAATAAAAAAAGAGGCCATTAAATCAGGAAGACCGGCCAAGAAAGAAAATTGTTTTAAGGATCTGTTCAAAGGGGCTGTTTGGTGCTCCTTGAAATGTTTTGTCTTCAAACCGCCTTTGATATGGCAGGTCTTTTGTTGTTCATGGGTTGTATGCCCTTTTTTTTTTTGAGTTCAGCCCCTTGGGTAGTGGTGCTGATGGCTTGCTGACATTTTTCTATCTATTTTCTATTTGCCCCTTGTTGTTTGGTCCTTGCTACTGTGTCATGTCCCCGAAACGTGGCCCTAAGATAACAAAAGGCATATTTAAAAATATTAGCCAATTGATATCATTATAATTATAATTGTCAAAGACAATATTATAATTATAATTATTACATTCTAAATATTAAAATATAGATACTAATTATTTAAATATTATAGCCCAAATGGGTAGTAGAGTTGGCTTGGGCAGTGGGTTTGCTCCCCATTGGTCTCAGGTTTGACTCCGCTCCCGAGTTTAAGAGGTGGGACTTCTTGCAGGCGGGGGATCTCACCCATAGGGGACTAGTCTTGCCCTAGCTCGCCTCAAGTACCCAAGGTAAGGGCTGCTGGGTCACAGGGACACCCCTGTAGTATCAAAAAATAATAATAATAATAATTTAAATATTATGATATAATAGATATTAAATATATAAAATTAATATAATACACAAACATAAAATAATATTATAATTATTGAATGTAAAATTATAAATATTAAACAATGATGATTATAATCATCATAATATTTTAATATAAAATATAATGAAGGGCATTACACACATTAAATCGGAGGTTGGATATCATCATAGCACGTAATCTATACTACTGAGTATGAACTTTATCGGGCTTTGATTGGAAGCTTCCTATCACCCATATTTGTCTTCTACTGTGTATCGCCTTGTTTGCTATAGGGTTGTGCCTCATTCAATAAATATAGTAAATCAGCACCATTTTCTTCACCGTTATTCTATCGAGTAGTATAGAGGTCATGGGATTAATGAGGAGCCATTATATATTTTGAAAGCATTATATTTAATTTCATGAGCCGCCTTGTCTCTATGGACAACACAATTAATTGAGGAAAAGGATTAAATATTATTAATTTGCCCATGTGAATATTTTATCAGTTTTAGCATATTGAGAGGGTCAATGATTAGGTGATGATTCCTTGGGAGCCACGGCAGGAGGAGAGATTGAGCACCGCTTATCCTTGTGCTTCTAACACGGCAAGAACAGTGCCTTGTTATTGAAGGCTAATTAATATATGGTTGACGAGGCAATTTTAGACTCCCAATGCCTTAATATTAAGGCATTTCAGGCGGGGATTATCAAGACAATAAAAGCGATGAATGCCAAGGTTATAACTAGATAAAGATCAAGAAGGTAATTACACTTAAGCAAAAGGGTGCATGCAGCAGTCGCCCCCCCTCTAGAAATAAGACGTCTCCCTTGAGGGAGATATGTAAAGATATATAAAGGATGTCAAAAGGAGGGGGAAGAAGGAAGAATATACAAGTAGCATCGATTATTAGGAATATCTCTTCAGTCTAGGGAAGATCGGGCTGCTCTAAAGGAGCATCGCACTCTCTAAGCCAAGTTGTAGTTTTCTTGTGATAATTTAGAAACACAGCCTTACCATATATCAGGGATCGAACCATTAACAAAAAGTAATATCTTCTAATATTCAATCATCGATTGGAAACAGAAAGTTAATACTTGGTGGTAATCAGCAAACAAATAATATTTTCTGAACATTAAATCATCAGCCAGCCATTAGCAGATTGAGTGATCTACAAATCTGATATATAAAGTGTTGGCGTTTAAATTCGCACCTCTGGAATGCGTATTTGAAACGGACAGCTATGCACAGTAAAACTGCTCTTCAAATTACGAGGGGAAGCTCCCTCTTGCTGATGGTATTGAAAGAAAGTAAACTAAAAACTAAGTTGCCTATCTTTTTGATCAGCTAGAGCACAAGGTTTATAAAACACAAACGCCGCAGCTGAGATTTTTTTATTTAAGAACTTCAACTATGACTAACTTAAACTAAAGACGTTTCTAACTTCTCAAGTAATACGCAAAGCAAGAGAAACTAGAAATGAACAAGGTTGATTCTCTGACAAAACACTTCAATAAACTCTTTCTCAACAAACATCTACACACTTCAATGTAAGCTGAAGTCAAGATCATAAAAGTAGAACACAAATAAAGGAAATCTGAGATGTTATATCAAGGAAAAGGAGGCTCATGATTTTATTACTCAAACTTCTAGAATGAAGATTACACTAAACACATGCATGGAACAAGAACTTGCAGCTAAAGAGGCTTGCAAACTTGTTCTTACACAAAACGGACAGCGATTACAACAACTACTTGTTGGCTAAAAGAGACTCAACAATTCGCTATCATAAACACAAGTGAACTGACACTGAATAACAACTTGTTGGCTAAAAGAGACTCAACAATTTGCTATCACAATAACCGTTAAAAAAAACTAATGAGCAAAGGCTCTTATTTATAGGCAAGCAGAGGAGTAGGGAACCCTAAAATCTCCTTGCTTTCACAATCTAGGGCTTGCTCAACAAGCAAGCTTTATTTCTAAATCTAGAAAGAAGATAACATCTAACACCTAAGAAAGCGGGAAAAAGAAGTAAACGCCAACTATTACAATTTATCTTCTTTCTCTTCTTCGAAGAATGGATAAGAGTTGTTCCAAGAATAGAAAGAAAGCGGAAAGAAAGCTTCTAGATGAAAGCCGCTTTAAATTTCAATCATATCCGCTAAAAAGCAGGAAACTGGGTCCTAGTTAGGTGCATTGATACTATCTAAAGCAATATTCTGATTCTCCAAGATCTCTTCGCCTTCTGTGATCAAACTTAGAGAATCTTCCACTTCTTCAGTTGCTTTATGAGTTTTATTCTTGAAAAACATCGGTGCCCCAAAGATGACTCACTAATTGATAACTTGGCGGCTCTACAACTTTATGCTTCTGACACTTCCCCTAATGTTCAACAAAAGAGTATTGCACAACTCTTTCCCGATACCTTTCCTTTTTCTCATATCACACCTCCTCATGTTCTTCAGCTGAGATGATGAAGTTTTGATATAGTGCTGATTTGGTCGTAAACTCGAGGGGAGTGTACTCCATATTGAAAACCTTGAAGATTGACAGTAAACTCGCCTATGTTCAGACAAGCTTTGAGCAACTTTCTATTTTTAGAATGCTGGTTTTTCTTCCTCCAACGGACAAATCTTTGGAATTTTTTCTGAGATATGGGTTTTGTTTAGAATTTCGTTGCAAGACAACCCAGATCGTTTGTTTTTGAAAATTTTGAATTTTGACTGAAAAAGCAGCAAACCCTAATTTCTTCAATTTTTCACCGAAAAAGTTGGCACCTAGGTTTTGTTCAAAACATAATTAGAAATGGACCCAGTTGATCAGATTTGAAAAACACTGATGGCTGATCGAAAAAGCAGCCAACCCTAGAATTTGAAATTTTCTTGAAAAAGCTATAATATGGGTTTTCTTCAGAAGACTGTTTTGAGAGGACCCAGATGATCAAAATTTGCAAACTCTGAAGATTTCACTGACATGCAAGGAAAAAGCAGCTGCTGCAACTTGATGAATTTCTCCAAAAATTCTTCAAAAGAATGAGATGAAGAAACCCAGATGGCTGAAAATTAAAAATCTTTGACCTTCTCCTTCAAAAATTTGATCTTCTAGATGAAAAAGCAAGGTCTTATGTTGTTGGTCTGAAAATTATTCATGAAAATCAGCAACCTTGAGCTCTTGAATCTTGAAATAAAACCTCAAAGTTGCTGCTCCACTTTTCTTCTTTGGAAGCCACCTGCAAAAATGATGAAAACTGAAAAGAAGAGATGTCTTAAATAGATTTAGGGCTTGAAATAGATTTGCTTTCTTTTGCTTTAATCTTCAAACTCTAAACACGGCTTGTTCAATGAATTTAGACATTCATCTTTCCCTTGCCATTTTGAATCTTTTGAAAACTTTGAAAATTTCACTAAGGCATTGTAAGTTGGGTGCCCTTCCTGGCTACAGGTGCCTACTTCATTCAAATTTAACCACTTTTCTGAGTTTTTCAACTTTTCTTCCATTTTGACCCTTGGTTTGATCCTGATTTTTGAATGTTCAGTTGAATTGATGGACGAGCTAAATGATTCATCGCGAAGCTCGACTGATTCTAAGAAAATTGTTCTGGAGGCGTCTCTGGCGAAAAACCTCGTTTTGACCTTCAAATTCATGGGAGCCTATTTCCTCCAGGGGCGCCCATTTTGTCCAGTAGCCATTTTTCTAATTTTTAAGTTCTTCCTTTCTTTGATTTTCTGGTGAAATCCTTGTCCCGGGAGCTACGCTAATCCGATTGACTGGCTGACAGGTTCACTGGATAGCTTGGCTGAATCCGACAAACTGATCTTAGAGACTTTATCAGCAAATTCCATCATTTCTAACCTCAAAAGTTTGGGCGCCCTTTCTCTCCAGGGGCGCCCAACTTGACCAGACTTAAGCCATTTTAGCATTTCTTCATCAACTCTCTTCTACAGATGATCTTGTCAAATCTGGGACCCGAAGCTCGGATTGGCTGATGACTGAGCTTGTTGCGGAGCTGAAAAGAAATCAAGAGGGGTCTTTTGGAGACAATTCTGTCAAAAAGTTGAATTTAGGCCTTTAAAAGCTAGGGCGCCCAACTTCACCAGAGTTAGCCAATTTCTCTGTGTTTTCACCTTTGCTTTTGAATTTTGATTTTTTACTCTTGTCAAACCCTCTGTTCAATCTTTTGTATCTGACGACTGCCAATTCCGATTGACGTGCTAATGATCTCATTGGAAAGCTTGATCAAATTTGACGAAGTCACGTTAGAGCTTTACTGGCAAATTCATCTGTTTGGACACTCAAAAACTTGGGCGCCTTTCTCCTTCAGGGGCGCCCATTTGCTCCAGACTTAGAAAATTTTCATTAGATTTTATCTTCAAATTCAAACCTTCATTCTGCACCTTCAACTCGGATCTGGATTTGCCGGAGAACGACAAGTCAGATGCTCTAAAGAAGACACTCGTTGCAAAGCTGCCTGAATTCTGGAGAGATTGAGCATATTTGCAAATCCTTACAGCTAAGTTAGGCCCCTCAAAAAGTTGGGCGCCCCTGGGCACCTGGGGCACTGAAAACTTCCAGACTTAGAAAATTTTCCGTTACTTTCATGATTTTCTGTTTGAAACTTCCCTATTTGACCTCGAATTCCGAGTGACTGGATGATCCGTTGACTGCACTGCCGGATTCGTTGCAGAGCTGTTAGGAAACTGAGCAACTTTGCCTGGAGATTTAAACCCTAATTTCAACATTTGATGCCCTAAAAATATGGGCGCCCATCTTCTCCTGGGGCGCCCATCTTCTCCAGTGTTAGCCAAAATTTTACAGATTTCAACTTCCTTCTTCGTTCTTCGTGCATGTTTGTCAACTCACCTTTTGTTCAGCGCTTGAGTGTTGAATCTGACGCCTGGCAGCTGACTGTCCTCCATTGATGGCTTCGGAGCTCCTGATATGCTTCTGAAAAAGCAGAATAGACCCACTAGGGCAAAACTGATCATTTTGAGATTCTAACTGTACTAGCCTGATATGGAAGTATTTTGAGCCAATCAAAATCAGTTTGAACCCTATCAGACCGACTTTCTATTTTTAGAAAGTTTTTTCAGTATCCGTTTCGAAAGAAACCCAGAAAAAGTTACTATTTTTAGGAAATTTCTAAAAATAGCAGTTTTCCTAAAAATTAGGGATGAAAAACTGAGATCTAGGTTTTGTAGATTAGGCTGCCCTGAGCAGACCCAGATCGTCAAATTTTGGAATTTTTTTATTCTTACCCCTCATGCAAGACATGCACACCCAAATTTTGACATTTTTGATAGATCTAACAAGACTTTTACTCATTTCTTCAAAATGTATAAGTGTAACAAAAATTTTAATTTTGGGGTACAACATAAAACAGGTCTATTATAAGAAATCACAGGGCAAGATTTAGGGTTATCCCAAGAGGGGACATTACATACTGGTTGGAATTTATTGACCTGTATTTCTTGCTTTGGACAAAGGGTTACAGCCCTTTCAAAAATCCTACCTTGAACCCTTAATCAAAAATAAATAAAAATAAAATAGTTAGAAGTTATGTTTGTAGAAGGGAAAAGGAAAATAATGTATTGAAGACAAATATTTCAAAGGTAAAAAGAAATAAATGGTAGCTGATCAACTAAGAAGATAAAACAGAAGAACACTGAGCACTAAAGCAAAATTGTAAGGCCTACACAAAGTTGTTGATCAAAGATGTAATGAGAATCAAAGGCCAAAGCCATCATTTGGAGACCTTTGCAAAGATTTTAAACAAAGAAATAGTTAAGAAATCAAAACAGAGAGTAATACACCAAAGACAAATCCTGACCAGCACTAATTAAATATTTTCAATCCACCAATCTCATACAAAAAATAAGTGGTCAAAGAATGATGAGACATCCACATGCACAAAAAAAACTCATGCCAAATTGAAGGCATTCACAAAGAAACAATAAACATCACTAACCCCTTTGTCTGAAATCTAAACAATGGAACAAAACACACAAACAAAATCCATTGGTGTGACAAAATTGCATCTAAATAATCCATTGGTGTGACAAAATTGCATCTAAAATGACTTTGTTTTGATTCAGTGTTTTCACTCAACACCTTTCAAACTTGTGTTCATCATTTTGTCTTATTTGAGATGCTTGTCGGCAACCACATGAACTTTCGAGAATAGTGCATATTTTATTTTCCATTCTAGCAAAGATCAGCAATTGTTTGAAGCACAGTTTCAGTGATCACTCTGCTTGTGAGTCGAAAGGGTGACCAAGTATCTCAAACTCGAGCTTGCCTGCTATGCACAAATGAGCCCATGGTGAATACTAGCAAAGTTTTCAGTACTTGCTCTGCTTGCGAGAATGCAGCAAAACTAAAGCATACACGTGGTAAACAGTGGAAATGGGTCTATTTAACTACATTGAGCTCATGACAAAGCATATAGACATCACATTAATATCATCCAATATAATATGTCAATTATCCTACATGTAGACCATATCACATTGTAGGAAAACAAAAGCTCCCTCATCTATAAACAAGGTAGCATCAAGTATGCTGGTTGCAAAAACTGTCCTAACATCATAAGAAAACTACTTAATTCTATCCAAAAAATTTAAAGTAGACATTCGTATAATATATAACACTAATCTCATATCCAAACACAATGCCACATGCATTGTCCATTAATCCTTGAGGATATGGAATTTTGATAATCTTGTGATATCTCATGACGATCTCCAAATCAAGTTTGTCTTCATTTCTAACTTTGTCATCATCCCAAGTTCAAAAGTGCAGAGTCTATCATATCTGACACTACACATCCCTAACAATGTAATCCATGTTCAACACACACATTATGCAGTATCTGCGGAATACAATATAATTGAGAATATGAACAAGTGGAAGGTGAGCAATGGATTTTCTTGTAACAACCAAATCATCCCTTCATCTTCCTCACTTACACATTAATGTACAACAACTATTCATCAGATAGTTAGCTAGACAATTCAGTTGGTTGATATATATTAACTCTTCAATAACTTGAAGAGTCGACAAGTTAATACGATCTTGTGCTACAATTTTAGCATGGTGTTTTATTACTTTTTCATTATTTGTCATTGAACAATAGTTATTGCTTCCTATTGCTTTCTCCTCCATAAACTATTTCTACTTGTAACACATTAGAATTTGTGTTCATGTGTTGTCCCCTAGATCACACCAGGCCCCAAATAAGTAGAATTAGAGCAATCAGTCTCATCTCAGTCAAACTCTTCATTTATATACCTACTACTACAAGGTCTATTATAGGAGCTTTACTCTTGAAACCTCTAATTGTTTGTCTTATTTTCATAGCCTTTCTACACAAACCCCAATTATGGCAGACAAACCAAAACTAAAGATATAAGATCCAACATGGTACTTGAAGATGATGGAAAATGTTCTACAAAGACACACATGATTTGGAGCAGCACCCTGCATAGGAAAAATCCAGATTGATTGATCTCCTCACAAAACTCTTGCTATAGATCTATTCTTCCTTGGACCAACATCGTAAACAACAAACAAGCCATTTGGAGCCCAAAAACTAAATAGAACCCAAGAAAATCAAGATATCTCAATATTTGAAGACAAGATAAATATTGGTGCTTTAGGTAACTAAATTGATCCTTACTTGTCATAAACTATTTCTTTGATTCAGAAATGACAACATTTTCCTTTTTGAGCCTTGTTTGTTAAAAAATTTGGTGCGAAAACTATTGCACTATGGACATCACTCATGTAGAATTGTGATTGAGTTTTGTTGATGTCATGAAAGAAACCTATTAGCCCATTGCAAACTATGATGACCAATTCTTTTTCACACATGTGCCAAGACTATGATCACCTTATCTATTGGGTTGCTTATGATGTATGTCAATGGTTAAACAATTAATATTTATAATTTTACAGTGATACATCATACAATGTACTGTTTGAATTTGAAACTTTGAAATTTCAAATGTTGTGTGTTTAGGGGTCATATAACATATGTAATATTTGAATTATGACAAATTGATAATCAGAATAGACTTATGTGTTCTCTAACTGCATTAGTTTATGTTTCTTTTGTGTAATTATGTTTTTTTCTTTTCTGAATTTATGACAAGATTTTGAAGAGTCCTGGGTTGGAGTCAAAATTTTGGGCTGCCAAGTCTGAGTTTTCCAACTAGGGTCTAGACAACCCCATGGGCCCTAAGTGACATGTCAATACAAAAAAGACAAGTAAATGCATTAAGACACCAACCATAATTATTTTGAGTTAACTCAAAAAATCCCATTCAACCATGCCCAAGAAGAATACAAGGCAGCCAAAAGGTAAGATGGATAATCAAGACTTTTGTAATAAATTACAATATCCATCTCAACTCTGACAAAAAATAGCAAGATGTTTGCTATCTAAGCTGCAGGCCTGAAACAAATACTCAGGAAGAAGTGAATAAATCTCCTCACTAAATGTTGCGGCAGAAGTACCTTCAATCACTCCATTGTTTCAGTCCATATTAAATTATCATCCCCCTTCTTGTGACGATGTACGTGTGTCCTCTACTTCTCATTGAATGAAATAGTCCATTGCTATATGCCAAAAAAACTATAATGTATTACAAGTTGGGTTTCTCTAGACATTGATTATTTAATTTGGCTGCCCATTTGTTTAAAAATTTTCTCATTTTACTTATGAAATAATCTGACTTAATGTTCAAGGTTATAATTACAAATGCACATCAACAACTGATGGTCAGCAGAAAAACAAAACCAAAAACACAGTTGCCTCAGTTTAATTTTGAATATGTTAATAGAAAAGATCCTATACGTCACATATACACACAACATAGAAGATAAATACCTGTCTACAACAATTAACATTGTACACAAGTAATAGAAGTTATTTTTCTATGCATGAATACAACGTACATAGCCTACACAATAGGAAGGACTGTGAACCTAAAACAAATGAACCCAAAATGTGCATGTATGATTTAGTTTCAATAGGTGCAACAGGTTGTCACAATTCCAACAGTCCATTTGTAACAATAACACAAAGTGTTTACATTCAAACCACAAAGGAATCTAAGTACCACTATTTGATCATTCCTTTTATTCAGTGTGTAAATTTTCAAATATTCATATGGATAAGTCTAACAAAATATAATGTCAAAATTGCCATCTATAGGAATGCATAAGCACATACAGGTAAATGCAAAAGAGAAAGAATACATGTAAGATACCCTAGAAAAATCAAAATCATTAGGAAAATTCCTAGTAGGAAAGTTTTACACCTCTGAAGGGCCAAAAAGGCAAACTTTGAAGTTTCCATCTGCCAAAAGACGCAATCGGTTGCATCCACTACAGAAATGCTGTGTCATTGATGTAATGAAAGAGACGGTACCCTGGAAGCCTTCTATCTTAAAGTTCTTCGCTGTATCGGATGGATGATCCTGAAGCCGTTTGAGACCTTTATATCGCTGTGCCTGTCATAGGAAATATGTTTAATCTCTAATGATCATGAGGCTTTCACAGTTAATTAAAATGAGCAAGAGAGATTATAGTAAAAACTATGTCTATTTTATCAACATTTTTGGATCACACTCCATAATCCCTCATCAGGATAAGAAAAAAAATGTGAGAATTGCAGGAGTGGCTCAATATAAATATATGAGATGCCAAGGAGATGATGCAGAAACCAAAGAAAAATAAGTTAAGGTAGGAGATAACACTTCCAAAAAGTTAGTGCAAAAAAAATTCAAGTCTAAAAATATAAAAAATACAGGGACTGAAGAAAGGATCAAAAATATACCAAACATGGTGGAGACTTGTACAAGACTCACTCTCGAAAATTGTAAAGGGGGAAAAAGAGGCAGGAAAAAAAAATTATAAAAAAAAATGGGAGATAACATAAAAAAATAGCATATAAATATCTAACGCATAAGAACACCTGGGAGAAAGCTACAGAAAAAAATCTGCTAACTATACAGAAACACGAGTTAAGAGCCAACTGCTAAAAACAATGGAGAAAAGAAGTCTTATTTCAGAATGAGAAAGTAATTAAAGGGAGAGGTAAAAGGCAAGAGGAATATATGGCAGCAGAATCACATCAAAGGGGAGTGGAGAGGAATTCCAGGAGGAAAAGATATTTTATGGGTATCAGCAACACAACAGCAAAAGGACTAAAGTTAAACAAAGATAAACCAAAATCACAATGTGAATTCACAGAGATGACTCATTGTCAAGATTACTGTCTGAGAAGCTCAAGCTAAACGCAGACATTCCACAGATGCTTCCACCTACCACTTTGTCCATAATTTCAGCATAAGGAACAAGCTTCTTTACATTCCAGACATTGCCGTCAAAAGGCATGAACTCAATAAATCGTACATTGATGGGCTTTTCCCTTGTCATTTCTACAAAGTCACAAATCTCGTCATCATTTAGCCCACGCATGACAACACAATTGACCTGTTGTCACACCAAGGTAAGGATCATAACAACAAGAATAATACTTGACTAACAAACTGGAAAACTCAAAACCACAAATTAGAAAGTACACATTTTATAGCTACTGGAAACTAAAATTATTAACCAATTTTTATCTGCTACATAAAATATAAAGAATAAGTTAAAAAAACGCTGTTATACTTCCAGTGCAAGACTATCACCTTAACAGGATTGTAACCAAGATTAATGGCCATTTCTATTGCTTCCAAAACTTTTGCATGCCCTTTACGTCTAGTCAAGAACTCGAATTTTGCTGGAACCAAAGTATCCAAGCTAATATTCAACAAGTTCAATCCAGCTGCTTTCAGATTTGGAAGTTTTTTTGCTAAAGTAAGACCATTTGTTGTCATTGCCAGGGTCTTCAGCCCTTTTAGGCCAGTCAAGCGAGCACATATATCTTCAATATCAGGCCTAATAGTTGGTTCTCCACCTGTCAACCTTATCTTGTCCACACCTGAAGCCACAAAAAGGTTTGCCAAACGTATAATTTCATTTTGTGATAAAAGCTCTGGTTTGGGTGTAAGTTCCACACCTTCGACAGGCATGCAATATTGGCACCTAAGGTTGCACCGCTCTGTCAAGGAGATCCTTAGGTATGTATGCATCCTTCCAAATGAATCAACAAGCATATCTGAAACAATTGTATTTTCGGCAGATGATTGAGGCAATGGTCTTGCTGCAGCGGTCGCCAATGACCTTTGGCTTAATCCCCCACTAGCATGGGATATGAAGAAAGGATGCAAAGAAAAATTATTTGCAGGTATTTGATACGAAGATAATGACTGTATCTCATCATCCTGACAAAAAATTCAAACATAAAACCCCTTCAAAAAGTGCCAGAAACATGTATTGTAATTTTCGATAAAAAGTAAAATACAAGTATGAAATCCCAGTTCCATCACACCAATCTCTGAAATTACAAAACTACAATATAATAAACTGCCGATAAAGAACATATAAGTATGCAAATTTTCTGTAAATTCAAATGATTAAAAACAAAAGTTGCAGGGTGAGAGCTGTATTGAGACCGATACAAGCTTAATTTGACATTTTCAAAATCTGATCAATGCATAACATTCTTAGTTCTAAATCATAATTCACATGACCATCCATGAAGCATCAGTATTGTAGGAATATTCTGAAGGCCAAAACAAAGAGAAAAGGGTGTGGTATTAACACTGGATGGTAGGCAGCATGGCATGTAAGCATCCTTTTCCCACTTTAAAATTTTAATTTCTAATATATAATAACAAATATTGTGATGGCAAGTGGACAGTGTGTGTCTGTACTCTGAAGTCTGAAGTAATGCTTAATGGCCCATAGCTTGAGGGTAATACTGATATACCTCTTCTTATGGAGGTTTCTTCAGCTCCTTCCCATATATAATCACAGCAATATTCATTTTCCAAGATGTGGGGTGTCTATGGTGAATACTCACTGCTGCTTGAATATGAGGACTTTCATGGTAAATGGCCATCTCCCCATCCTTCCTTCCACCATAATCTCAATAGAATTTATTATTGGACTCCCTAAGGCACAAGGTAAAGACTGTATATATAATGTGGTTGATAGACTTACTAAATATGGTCATTTCTTTGCCATGTCTACAAAGTTTAAGGCATCTCAAATGGCTATTTATTTTTTCCGAGAGGTTTCTCGACTACATGGTGTTGTACCCAAACCAAATTTTTTGCTTCACTAAGGAATTTTGCTAAATATAGTCTTAACTTTGTTAAAGTGATGTCAGAAGGTCATTTTTGGGCTTTTCAAATATGGAGCTTGTGTCAGTTTCATGTTAGTCTATTACTGAAGAATTTTGAGGAAAGTGAAAATCTAAAGGAAGATTGTCAAATTTCTCTATCTCTGGAGAGAGGAGCACATTTTTAGAAAGGCGCCCTATCTTTTAGGGGCTCAGATCCTGTTTTTAGGGTTTGTGTCCTCCAGCTGACATTTGTCCGACATCATGTGAGCTTCGCAACGAGCTATCAAGCTTGTCAAACGGACCTATTTTGCTCGAGTTACAAGAGGTATAGCGGAAAATGAGAGAAACGACAAAAATGGCTAACACTGGAAGGAAAAGAGCAGCTTTTGAAAAAGGCGCCCATCTTAAGGGTCAAATGAAGGTTTTTGACTAAATGCCACCCGAGATGTTTGTCTCACATTTGCTTAGGCTTTGGAATGCATCCGTCAGTGGGTGAATCTGAGTTGCTGGATTACCTGAACCAGAGGTCAAACATGGGGTTAAATCTTGGTCAAAATATCAAGGAAAAAGTAAAAGGGCACATTTTTAAAAAGGCGCCTGAGCTTTTGAAGCCTTTAATGCCTTCTTTTTGGTGATCTCAGATATTCAGCTTGTCTGTGTTACGTCTAGCTATCTGTTTCCTATCTCCGTCAGATCAGAAGATAACTCAGCAGCCTGCAGTCAGAGTTTTAGTGTTATTTTGGTCAGTTCCAAAAATGGCTATCTCTGGAGGAAAAAGAGCACCTTTTCAAAAAGGCACCCTTGATTTTCACTCCTCAGATGATGTTTTCTGAACAAATGTGCCTTTGCAGTTATCGTGTGGAATGAAGTCAGCTATGCAGTGAGCCAATTATCTAGTCCTGAAGTTTTGTCAGTCAGAAGTTATGGAGGATTCGTTTTTCCCTTCGTACGAGATGAAGATGGAGAAAATTTGACTAAGTCTGAGAAAAAGAGCAGCTTTTGAAAAGGGCGCTTGGATTTTTAAGTCTTCAGATCTTAGTTTTATGGTCTACAGTCTCAAGGAGTCTTTTGATCAGTTTTTGTACTGCTCTACAATGCACCTGTCAGCCAGTCAATCGGTGAGGTCAGTCAGCGGGTATCAGGGACTGAACAGAGGTCCCGGGGGAGGTTCAAATTTCAGTTTTCATCAAAAATGGCTAAGTCTGGAGAAAAACGCCAAAAGTCAAAGTTGATTTTTCAAACTTAAAATCACACGTGCGCCTAAAAGAGGAATTTTGAATATTATTTAAGTATTTGAATTTTGACTTTCAATTGAACTGAACAATTTCTGGGTTGTCATCTCCAGTTAACATTTTGGCATGTTGAGTGCTTTTTCAGTTCTAAATGTTGAGTTAACTAACTTGCATGTTCAGTTAACTGACTTTGCATGTTGAGTTATTGTTTTGCATGTCCACTTAACTGAAGTGCATGTCAAAAGTCAACTTAAGCTTTAAAGCGTGGCGCATTTTTGCATTTTTGTGAAGTTGTTGAAGATGGCGCTTTAATATGGATTTTTCACTTCAATCTCTAAAGGTGACGCCTTAGTTAGGTTTTCTAACTAAAGTTCCTAAAGCATGGATTTTGAGTTTTCAAAATATGGCGACTTCAATATGGTTTTTCAACTGGAGTTTAATATGCATGGTGCTTTAACATGGATTTTTCAACTAAAGTCTTTAAGATGGCGATTTTTAGTCTTGAAGATGGCACCCTATTTAGGGCATTTTTGTCTTCAGTTAACTGTTTTTAGAGCCAATCATTGGCTAGGCGTGGATTTTTGAGGTCCAATCACAATTCAAGCGCCATTTTTAAGTTTGCATGCATTTGTTACGAATTTTAGTGATGAAAGTCTACTTATTCGGACTTAGGCGTCCATTATTCTTCATCCCAAGCTAAGAGAAATACATTCTTCTTGAGCAAACAGTGATTTGAAGGTGCTACAGGTGGCAGATTTCAGCATTCTTTGTAGCAACGGATTCAGTTTGTTCAGAAGAAGAATATTCCAGACTTTGTTTTCAATTTGCATGCAGGTTTCATCGAATTCAAAACAAAGATAGGCGAATTCTACATAAGCAGAGCAAATAAAACCTTCTTTCTTCTGTCTTATTTCTTCTATTTCTCATCTTAGGTACTCTCTACGCATGTCAAAGAAATTCAACATATTTTCAAAGTTTGATCATCTGGGTTCGTATACTTCAGCATTTGCAGCAAAACCCATGTCTTAGATTTTTTCGAGAAAATTGCCCCGCAACCTTCATTCTAAAGCTCTATGCTTTTTTCCGAGAATCTCTTTGCATGTGGGTCTGAAACTCAGTTTTTCGAATTTTTGTTGATCTGGGTTGTCTTAGAATTTGATTTTGCACAAAACCCACATTTTAGAAAAATTTCAAAAACTTTTCCCGCCATAGGCTATTTTTAGCCTTGTCTAGAGATTTTCAGCCTTTTCGAAAAGTTGTCTGAATATATTCGACTTTACAGTCAAAAGTCTTCATTTTCAAAATGCAGTTCAATCTCATTGATTATAGAACCAAATCGGTTCTTATACATGATTTTGTTAAAACTTCAGACACGGACTTAGGTCATGTTTATCCAGTGGTTAACCTGAGTAGTTTAGAGGGTGTTAGCGGCAATTCATTGAGAAATCTTGAACGTTTCGGGTTGCTGGCAGCGGCATCTATTCCCGTCACCACTTTTGATCTCGAGTTTGTTCTTGCTTGCATCAAGCATTACGACTCATCTTCACGACAAATCAGATCAGCTGATGGGAGAGTTATCTGCAGTCTTAAGCCAAAGGATGTAGAGAAGTGCTTTGCTATTCCTTCTCATTCGGATAATTTCACTGTGGTTATTGAGGCCTGTGAGAAGATATGGGATGGAGATCAAGAACGTTCACAGAGAAAGGTGGCTCAAAGATGGTTGAAGGTTTAGAAGACTAACATGCCTAAAAAGGTTGGTCGTGGTGAATTCAAGGACGAGGTTGTTGTTTTGATAACTTTGCTTAATTGGGTTACAGGTCAAGAAGATGCTAGTACTTTCCGATCATGGATGTTTTACCTCATTTCCAGGATCCTTGATGGCACAGAACATTTTGACTGGGCTATGTTGATTAGCGATTGCCTACATCAGCAAATTACTGATTTTCTCAAGTTTCATGAGTTTCATATGGTGTCTTACTTGGTCTACTTAGTTGCATTTCAAGGCAGCTATAGACACCTAAAAACTAACGGGACTCTTGGTGTTCACGAGTACTATTCTCAGTTGGAGTTTTCTAAATCTGAACAAGATTTCCGAGCAGTGAATGATCACTTTTCCATGAGGACAGTCAGAGATCTTGACAATGAAATGCACATCCATATTTCTGCAAAAGCAAAATCAGCAATGGAGACTTGGGCAGATTGGTTTATCCAATTCCCTACTTTCACATACATCCGGGTTTATGGATATGTTGGAGAGCCTCTGATGTTACCAAGGTACTCTTCAGACAAGATCATCTTCATGGAGTTTCTTAGACAGGTTCAGCATGTTCACTCCTTTCTTCGCATTTGTCATAAGTCTGCAGCTACTTTTCCGTTCGGATTGGGCATTTCCACATGCAGAACTGCGGCAGATGCCAGGCATATGTCAACTGAGATGGAAAGATTCAAACTTAAGTTTCATACTGAGAGGCGTTCCTATGATCCTTTGGGTCATTATGCAGCCAGGTTGGAGCGAGGGATTGCACATAAGCCAGCACTTGAAGATTTTTGGGCTAATTGTGAAGATGAATTTGAGGTTTGTCGTCGTCACTATTGTAGACTCACTATTACTCAACTCTCTGATTACCTATCAGAAATGTTGATGGTCTATCAGATGATGATGGAGAGGTTCTTCTCAATTCATATGTCAAGGATCAAATTGCTCGACAGCCACTTCGCTCACCAAATTGGTATGCTAAGGAGAATACTTCTATTGAGGATGTGTCTAGATCGGTTATCAAGACCAGCAAGCAGTTCTTGGAGAGTAAACGGAGGCGAAAGTCAATTCCTGTAGCAAAGCCGCCAGTGAATTTTTCTTCATTACCTTCTACTTCGAGGTCGAGGCCTCGGGTCAAGGCTATTGTGACGCCACCTGAAGGAGTTAGACTCAATGGAAACACAAGAAAGAGGACTACTGGTAAAAGGAAGTAGAAGCAAGTAGAGAATGCACCTGAGATCCCAGTCGAGACAGTCATTCAGGTTGAGCCTCATGTTTCACCTCCTAGTTCATCACATGTGCAGCCTATTGATATAGATTTGGAGCCTGAGATACCAGTTGGAGTAGGATCAAAGACAACCGAACCACCACAGGTTGATACATTAGTGACTCTCTCTCCTCGAATTGATAATATTGTTCAGTCTTGTTGGCTTGAGAGGTCTTTGGGGAGACAAAGGCGAGAACCTTCATACAACCTTGATTTATCCGAAATCTGTGAGCCTTATCAGAAGAGGTCAAACAAGAAAATCAAGAAGCAGGTGCATATCGAGAAGACTCCAGAGTCAGAGATTGTTATAGAGGTTGCTACTCCTCCAAAGGGTAAGAGCCTAGATGAAGTTGAAGTCGGTGACTTTACTTTCACCAAGGCAAATCTCGGCAGGACCACTCGAGAGACAGACGTGAGCCTTCTTAAGATTGTCACCAATAATCTTGAAGAACGCATCACAAAGGATGGAGAAGATAAGGCACTGCTTAAGGCTGAGAGCAGTCAACTTTGTCAATATATCTCTGATCTTGTTCACGGAAATTTGAGTAGAGCGCCTTTTCTTCCACAGAATACACCTGCAGAACAACGAAAGTTGGATCAGTTAGTCAGTCATGGCAGACTTCTGGACAACTAGATTGAAAGCTTCATTGTTACAGGTCAGCATCTTCTTATGGATTTGTATCAGTTGAGGAGTGACACACATAAACTTCATCAAGGCATCCAGCTGCTCGAGATTTCAGTTGCAGAGAGTTTAGCCAAGGATCGAATTCTTGTATCTCAGTTGTCTGTTGCATATGATGCCTTGGAGATTGTTGAAGATAGAGACAAGGTTTTCACTTGGAAAGAGCAGCACCTTTTCAAAATGGAGATATGTGAAAAGATCTCTACCAAGTTATTTTCACTAAAGGATAACGTTGTCGGAACTCTTGCACTCGTCAGTGGTTTTGTTGTTCAGATTCCGTGTCATTACCTTCTTGAAGATGGCACGTATATTGAATTGAACGTAGTGCAAGCTGAATTTGAAAAGCTAATTCGTGATAACCTTGAGGGAGATCCTGTGGCGGCCAAGCTGGAAAACATTTCAATGATTCCAACTGGTTTCAAGAAGGCGGCTGAAGATGTCAGAGAATGCATGCATACAATCAAGGAGAGTGACAGGGAATTGAAGAAACAGATTGTTGTTTTGGACAGTGTTAAAGTTCCAGAAGACAGAGTGATTGATGAATTCTTGGTCGAGGTGTTGGACCGAGATGACTTGGAGTGATCTGCCAGTTGGAACCTACAGTTAGTTTCGAGGTTAGAGTCAAGAGAAACAGTTAACTCGACTTTCAGTCTTGAGTTCACTCGCCGATTTCATACATGCATATCTCTTCCTTGGAATTATCTTCACAGGAGTTAGGATTAGGGTTTTCCAGTTAACTGAAGGTAGTGTTCCAGTAACTTTGCTTTCAATAAGGACGTGCATGCTTGCACATTGTCCATTTAGATTAGATGTACCAATTAACTAATGGTATTTTCCAGTTAACTGTATAGTTTACTTTATTAGGGTTTAGCAATAAATCTTGCATGCATTGCAAGACTGTAGTTGACTCAAGGTGATTTTAGGGTTCCCTACACCTTTTGATGTCTATAAATAAGAGTTTTTGCTCATTTGTACATAACTTTTGCACGAGAGAGAAATATATGTTGTGCCTACCTTGCCTTCAATATTGCTCGTTCTGTATCTGTTCATGTGTATTTACTGTTATGATAAATTGTTATGCCACTTGGGTTTCATGCAATTATGATGGTGAATTCTTTCCTTAGTTAGATCTACTATGTTTTGTGTTCAATAAACTTGTTCAGATTGAGCTGATAGATGTGCCACCTTGCCTTCAAGTTGAGAATTTGTTCTTGTTTATCGTATGGTGTTTTGTGAATAATAAACTTGTTTAGATTGAGCTGATAGATGTGCCACCTTGCCTTCAAGTTGAGAATCTATACTCATTTATCGTCAAATAGTCATTGCCACTCCATTTCCTCATGCTCTGTTTTCTTGAGGAAATTGGATAGATTTAAAGTAATTAGCTTAGTTGTAGTTAGTAAACTGCGAAACCAGAAAATACTTAGCTGCAACGTATATAGTTTTCTTGAAAGCCTTGTACCTCTTACAGGTGAGACAAAAAAGACAGGATATAGATTAGTTTATTTCCCTTTTTAGGTACTTTTGTCTGGCACAACGAGGGAGCTTCCCCTCCTAATTTGAAGAGCACTCATCGCGTAGTGTGCATAGTTGTCCGTACCAAATTATACTCCAGAGGTGTTAGTTGTTACACCAACACATGGATTGCCTAAAAATATAAAAGTGATAAAGATAGTAGGTTCCTCAACTTGTTTTGGCAAGAGCTCTTTAATTTAACAGGAATTGAATTGTTTCCAAGTACTAGTTATCACCCATAGACTGATGGATAGACAGAATTGGCCAACAAATGGATTGAAGGCTATTTAAGAAATCATGTAGCAGGACATCAGACAAGTTGGATAAAATGGCTTTATTTGAGGAAAGATTGATACAACACTACATATAACATGTCCATTGGGACAATACTTTCAAGGCCTTATATAGTTACGATACTTTTATCCTCTATGGATTTGGTCATCAGAAATAGCAAAGTACTAGGGACAAGAGATCTAATCAAGAAAAGTTAGGAAATTTTAGAAACACTCAATGAGAACCTACAAAGAGCATAGAATCAACAAAAGTTCCATGTTGATTAGCATCGAACTAAAAGAACATTTGAAGTAAGAGCAATGATCTTCTTAAGGCTACAACCTTATAAACAGTCTTCCTTGAAAAAGAGTGGAGTAAAAAAATTGAAGCCAAGGTTCTATGGATTAGACAAAATCAAGCAAGGAATTGAGGAGGTGACATATGATTGGAATTGTCAGAGAATAGTAAGATTCATAACGTATCTCATATCCCCTGATTAGAAAGAGCATTAGGAAGTCAAATCATTAAAAACAATAACAGAATATCTAATCCAATGGAAAGATCTTGAAGAGGCATAAATAAGCACACATGGCATATCCATGCCTACATAAACATGTGCTCAAGTGCATAATGTCTATGTGTGTGTGTGTGTGTGTGTGTATATATATAGAGAGAGAGAGAGAGGAGTTTATGAAAAACAATGATAATGTGTTTTCAGAAATTAAGAAAGAACATCAACTCACCAATGTTGAATCAAATTCCATGTTGCGAACTGTAGCCAATATATATATATATATATATATATATATAGAGAGAGAGAGAGAGAGGTGTTTATGACACAATGATATTGTGTTTTCAGAAATTAGGAAAGAACGTCAACAATCAACTCACCAATGCTGAATCAAATGCCATGTTTCGAACTGTAGCCAAAGTTGACTTCCAAGTTTGAGTATACAGTCTTAAATATCCTAATTTCCCTCTGTTCATTTTGATAACCTGTCAATACAAACAAATCAATAACCTGTTTGTTTTGATAACCTGTCAATATCATCCAATTAGAAATTATTTGTATAAAAATTGCTGTAAACAATTTCATCATCTACTAAATACTCCCTACGTGTGAAAATTCAATGGCATGCAGAGTGCAGTGATTCAATAAACCTAATTGGATTAGCAACAATTTTACTCATTTTAGCAATGTCATGTCTACTAGCTATGAGCAAATGTGTAGCTCTAAGAATCCCTGCCAGCGATAATGAGATTCCCATTCTAACAAGAACCCCTTCCATAAATCAAAGGTACAATATAATTTATTATGACAGAGAATTCCAGAGGTCTATTATAATGCAATATTGAAATCTTATAGCCACAAATGCTCTATGATAGTTACAAAAAGAAAAAGGAAATTCAAACATATTGATTTAAGGGCATAATTCTCCACAAAAATAAAACCTCATATAGTAGAGTACTATCTTACATTTGTAGTATTAGATGTTAGAACGTAAGTCCCTGTAAATGAAGGTAAGAATTTGTATTCTGCCATCTCAAAAACCCACTTTACTCATTGTAGGCAACTTTCTCAAAAGATAAAGATATGTACATTATATTGATGGAAGGTTGTTGGGCATGGATGAGTTCGAAAGACATTTGCACAAAATCATAGTGTCCATTTCTTGTTGTGAAAGTTGTCTTAGCGGTGTCTGTTTACTTGATCCAATAAGAACTTTTTTGAAAACCACTGGATTTTAAGTGTGTCCAGGAGATAATTTATTCAAGATAAGCGGTAGTTTTAATTTATGGTTATTTTGCTTTGAAATCTGCTGTCAATACACAATATCTTTGCACCATCCTTCAATTTACTAAAGCAGGGGACAATAATGGTGGATTTAGGTAGTTGCATGTATCTTTTTTTCGAGTAGCTCTAAATGTTTTTCTACCTCTTGCTTTCTTTTATTAACTAAGTATATAACAAGACCTACAAATTGTTAAACTAGTTGGTTCCACTTCTACATTGAGGTGGCAGTCCCTATGGCAAGCTATTGTAGAAAACATTATTCTATTAATCATATATAGGTTTACATTTCACTTCTATTTGGGATCTTGGTTCCTTCTCTACACTCTCCTAGATGAATACTAAATAGAAAAGATTTTGTTTCCTAGCCGGTCCTATGACATGAATGTGAGATATTAGAGGTGCTTTCAAGAGGTTGTGAGATATTAAAGGTGTTTTCCAGAGGTTGATCCTTGTAACTATAAAGCTTGATCTTTGTCCTCAAGGACATGGACTCTACCTATGTTCTTGAATCAAAATCTAGATAAACAATACATTGTTTGATTTCTAAATTGGCAGTAGTTACATTGTTATCTTGTGTTGAAGCTCTTGATTGATAGCCAGTTCAATTACACGAGTGTAAGCTGGTTCAATATTAGGATTCACTTTTAGGGAATAATCTGGTTCAATATTAGGATTCACTTTTAGGGAATAATCTTCTGATATTAAACTGTGGGTGCAACCTGAGTATATGTTATAGCCCAAAACAAGCCCTCACTTAACCATGAAGTAATCCACTAATATCATCAAACTTCAAAGTGATAAAAGACAGTATTAAAGCAGAGACAAGTGAGAACATTCCAATCAAGTAAAACAAAAACAATTAGACTGCCATGACATCATTGATAACATCATCCAATTATTTATTGCATCATCTAATCGTTTATGATGTCATCATTGTCCATATATAAAGTTAAACAAAAATTTTAACAGGATGACATTATCAAGTCAAAATCCTAATTTTGTCTCTACTGTCTGACCTTCATGGAGTTTGCTTCTTCACATTTAACAATGCATGACTAGTCTGACCAGCAGGACATCATCTTTGTTTGACTTCGCTTATAAGTTATTACTGTCAATAGGTCAATTAATGACCCATTTTCACCAATGCACTGAAAATCCTAGTTCTCCACACAAGAATCAAAGCAAAAGAGGCCATAAAGACAATGGCCCAGCAAATTATTGTAGCTAATACCTTGACCAGAACTGACCAGATAAGTCACACTACATCAGTAGTGGCCAGCAATAATTTTCAACAACTGTACTGTTTGACTACTATCTATATTTGCTTTGATCAATTCTAAAGAAGAGAACTGACATATCTTGCTTGAGAATGTTTGACCAGAATTGCAATGTTGACTTTCTGCATAAAAACTTAGATTGAAATACAAAATCTGTTATTTGTTTTTCAGTTTGACTAAGGCTATTAATTGTTTAGTTGATTCCTTTGAGAAGTAGGCAGAGGTGTGGCAAGTTGGCAACCCTTTGCACTGATTTTTACTAGATATTTACTTTTCATGCAAATAGTGAATTCTGTTCTTTTGAGTTCCTACTAAGTTTTTAGTAAATATTATTTAGCAAAAATCCCTCAAAAGGACGATACTGTTACTAGAACAATGTTGCTTGGATAAGTGATAAAAACATAGGAAGGCTCCTGATAGTGCCAGCAATTCATTAGTTGATGAAAATGTTTCAAGGCCCATCATAGTTGGGCGACAGGGCATTGGTGAAAACCCATGAAGGCCCATCTTACTTGAGCAAGTGGGTATCGATGAAAACCTATGAATGCCCAGGATAATTGAGTGATTGGATGTCTGTGAAAATAATATTAATTTGGTGCTTGGATAGCTAATAAATGAATTTCAATGGAACAAAATTGGTGATAGGATGAAATCATGAAATTTATGATGGCTTAAGAAGATGAACATTGAGGGATGGCCATCTGGTAGATACTGTTTAGTGATGGTTTCCACTACCCCCATGCCTAATGCATTATGATTACCCACATATAGGGCATATGTGTGCATATACTAGTCATTGGCCTCCAATCTTGTCATTGGATCAGAGTTGCAAAACTCGTTTGGACTCACCCAAACTCAACAAGTACTGAGATGAGCCAAGCTCGACGAGTCTAGGAGACTCGGCTCCTGAATACTCACTAGATTCGCCAAGTTTAGGAGACTCGTTGGATTTGGGCGAGTCCCAAGCCTTAGACTCGATCACGGCAGGCATAAAGTGGAAACATAGAAAAAAAACATAAATAATGACAATCACTTAGATTATTTTGTTTTAGATTTGTCTCTTTATGTAATGTCCCTCTCCTGATTTGCCCTAGAATTTTCCCACTAATCACAAATTGCAACAAATGAGGGTTAGGGGGTTCATCTTACCAAATAAATATCTCTTTAATGATTCAATCATGGATTTGAATCCTACAATCACCACATGAACAATATATGCAAATATATATATATATATATATATGCTTATTTATTAGGCTTAGGCAATTACATCACACCCATAGATTAACAATAATGCAAGCATATTAGGATTTAGGAGAAGGGACGTGATGGGTCCACCCAAAGCCATTTCTACACCAAATCTAACAAGGATGTCTACCACAGCCCTCTTACTTGGCGGCTTGTATCTGCTTTCCCCATCAATGTCTCAACCCCCTAAAGACACTTGCCATCTTGTGGAATTGGGCGAGGGCCATAAGTGGGTTACTTGGCTCTCTACGTAAGTGCCCTTTGGTCCTAAGAGCCATTACGGTCGACTCTAGAACAGACTGCTACATAGCTTTGTTTACCCCTTTTGCTTACACCCCAAGCCCTTCCTACAAGGTGGGTTTCAATCAATCAAGCATATCTCATATTCTCTCATAAGAACATATACTTAAATATTCTTTATTATCCATAAGCAATATGTATACATATGTAAAACAATGATTGGCAGAAAATATCTAGTATATCCCTATATATATATATATACAATAATAATTTGTATATATATGTGATAATAATATATATATATGATGATAATAATTTGTTGTGATGAAATGGACTGGATTCCCTTGTGATTGCCAGTCTGTATGTTCTTCTTCTTCAACCGATGCCTTAATGTTCAAATGTTGTTGCCTTTCAAATTGAGTCTATTTGCTCTACAATCCCCTATGCTTTTGCATTGAAATGTTTTCATCTTTTATATCTATGATGGGCGGATGGTTATGTCCCTTTATTAAGGCGTGTCTATTTGCTAGTTTGCTATGCCTCTTCATTTGAGGCATGTCTCTTTGCTTGTCTTATTAAACAAATTGTAACTAACTAATTAAAGGATAATTAATTCCCATTAATATTATCCTTTAATAATTTGACTCTTATTATTTCTTCCTGTCACTGTTTGTGAGGGTTGATCTATGTTTAATCGCTATCATACTACCCCATTACCTTCCTTAGCTCTTAATCACGTTGATTAGTGGTTCTTCATGCATGATCGACTGGTTTATACATGGGTGATCTGGTCTTGTCAACTCGTATTCAGGCTTGCATTTTGCGGGGGCATGACAATCCTCCCCTCCCAGATTTGCTTCTCCTCAAGCAATTTCAAATTCAGATGGTTGAAGATCTCTTCTCCTTCCCATGTAGCATCCTCCTCAGGTAAGCCCTTCCATTTGATCAAAATCAGGGAGTCTTATTCCTTAATTGCTTCTCTCTCATTTTGAGAATTGCGTCAGGTTCCAAGATTAGTTTTCCCTCGTCATCAAGCGGGGGCAACTCTAAACATGGGACAACTTGCTGCCCTAACACTTTCTTCAGTCTTGACACGTGAAAGATGTTGTGAATACGGCTATTCTCGGGAAACTCCAATTCGTAAGCTACTTCACCGATCTTCCTTACGATCTTATAAGGCCCATAAAATTGAGGTTTTAATGTTTATGCTCCGCTTATCTTGATGGATGACTACTTATATGGTTGTAGTCGTAAGAATACTAACTCTCCAACTTCAAATGTCCTCTCAGTGTAGTTCCAATCAGCATAGATCTTTTGTTGATTTTGCACTTGATGCAAATTGTCCTTGAGGGTATTCATAATGTCCATACTCTGTTGTACAAAATCTTTTTCCCTTGGCACTTAACTTTCTTGTGAAATCAATCTTCCGAAGGAGGTTGGTTCGTAACCATACAATGCTTTGAACGGACTCATCTTGATTGACATGTGATAAGTAGTATTGTAGCAATATTCACAAAGATGCAACCATTTTACCCATGCGTTATGTTGGCTGGTAACGTAATTCCTCAAATATCCATCTAACCACTTGTTAACAATTTCAATTTATCCATCCATTTGAGGGTGGTAACTTGTATTAGGTGTAAGATCAGTCCCTGCCAATTGGAAGAGCTCTTGCCAAAATTGTTTAAGGAATCAACTATCTCAGTCACTGACTATGTTCCTTGGTAGACCATGTAACCTAAAGATCCCTTTGAAAAATACTTCCGCTATTTACGGATCTCGATACTCAGTGGATATTGTGAAGAAGTGAGTGTACTTGGTGATTCGATTCACTACTACATAAATGCAATCCTTCCTTTGAACTTTAGGCAATCCTGTTATGAAGTCCATCGAGATGCTTTCCCATTTTTTATTTGGAATGGGCAAAGGTTGCAGTAGTCCTATTGGATGGCTTTGCTCAGCTTTGTTTCTTTGATAGGGCATGCATTCTTGTACATGCTCTAGGACATCTTTCTTGAGACCTTTCCAAGAGTATCTCTCCCGCACCTGTTTGTAAGTTTTATAGTACCCTTGGTGGCCCGCTAAGGGATTGTCGTGGTATTCCTTAAGGATTTTTTCCTTCATTTTTGAGTTGGGCACAAGGAATATCCTATTTTTATATAGGATAAGCTCTTCTACTACTTTGTACTCTTCACTGGGTAAATTTTCCTTCAAGGATACTATTATTATGGGGATGTTTGACATATTCCACAAGATATCATTCTTCCAATCTGCAGCTATGCTTGTTAGGGTGTTCAAATAGGGCCATCTTAATAAAGCATTTGCTACAACATTATTTGTACCTTTCACTTACTCAATATCAAAATCGTAAGCTTGTATTTTGCTTACCCACTTATGTTGTTTGTCATTTAGGTCCTTTTGATTCATAAAGTACCTTAGGCTATTGTGATCAATCTTAACATTGAAATTCCTGCAAACCAAATATTGTCGAAACTTTGCTAAGACGTGCATGATAGCTAGCACCTCTTTATCATAAATTGAGTAGTGTCTTTCAGTCTCGGTGAGCTTGCGACTTTCAAATGCAATGGGATGCTTATTTTGCATAAGGCCCGCTCCAATTCCTTCCCCGGATGCATCACACTACAATTCGAAGGGTAGTGTGAAATCAAGGATGGCTAAAACAGGGCACAAGCTCATTACTTCCTTTAGTCTTTTGAAAGCCTATTGAGGTGTTTCACTACATATAAAGGTTCCCTTTTTGGTCAAGTCTGTGAGTGGGGCGGCAATTTTGGAGAATCTTTTTACAAAGAGTCTATAGTAACTGCATAGTACCACAAAGCCCCTTAGTTATGTTAGAGTTTTGGGTTTTGGCCATTCCTTAATGGCTGTAATTTTTTCTTCATCTACACTTACCCCTTGCACATTGATCTTGTGACCCAAGTAAAAGATCTCTTCCAGGCCAAACTCACATTTTGAAGCTTTAGCATACAAGGATTCTTGTTCCAAAATGTTTAGGATTTCCTTAATGTGTTTGAGATGTTCTTCCCATGTCCTGTTGTAGATAAGAATGTCATCAAAAAATATGAGTAGGAACTTTCTTGGTTGTTTCCGAAATATATGATTCATACACGACTGAAATGTTGTTGGGGGATTTGTTAGTCCAAAAGGTAGGACTGTAATATGATACCCCAAATGTGGTTAAAAAAATTTTCAGTTTTTACCAACTCTCCTCAGGCATTTCGTCAAACAATTTGACAGTTTGCTGCTCTAGAATTGTTATCACTGATTTATAATTACTATTCATGCCCTACATTCACTCCACAAACATCCCACATAAAATCACTTCAAGAATGTAGCTCCAGTTTCAGATAAATAACATATTACAAATGTAGGGCACTGAGGAAATCAGTACCATTAACAGAGATGTTTTTTTTCAATGAATTTATAGAAACGTATCTCTTAATATACTTGCCACATTGAGGACATAGAAATATAGATTTCCTGACCTGTTTGAATTCATGCCAGCATCTCACCATAAATTTGCACGTCCACATATATCTTGAATGCTCAGACTTGAATATACAAAGTAACCAACGTTTGCAGTAGCTATCTAATTGCTTGCTGACCCTATACTTTCCGTGGACTGCTGAGTCACTTTAAAGGGGGGTGTCCGCTACATTTAATAAAGTCTTCAGCTTCTTTTCTCATCAAACTTAAATCAATTCTCTTCAGTTATACAATCTACTATTCAATATTAATCTAACGGTTGTCTTCTATTCAATGACATATTTTTTACCAATATAAATGTTGAGGCTAGAAAGTTTCATACCAACTTATTGAACTATAATATTCACCAAGAGTCCTAAATAATTACGACTCCCTTAGTCTGGAGCAACTAAGGAAATAATCCGATCAATGATTTAAAATATTCCCATTAAGTCCTTGACCTGGCACGTGAGCACCAGTGATCTGCACAACGGCTCCTTAATTTTCCTTCAACTCTTTCCAGATATTATAGTGGCTCCTCTAGATTATATGTGGCCTATCGACTTCATCTAATCTTCATATTGACAACAACTCTTTGCCGACTAGCTCAAAGAAGAGATATTTCATTTGATAATCCACAGTTTATTCTTTTCCAAACTTGAATCCTTTACACTCCATCGATAGCAAGATAAGAGAATTCAAAAGGCTCCAATGGCTCTTGCGTTTCTTGTCCCATCACCACTTCTTGTCCAAATTTGCCTGAACCATTATTATTGCCTGGTTTCCAAATTATCAGCTCCTTCAATTTCTATTGCATAATATATGAGCCTTCAACGGATAGGAAACTCAATGTTCGCCCACCTTATAAAACTTCCTCAATTTCCCATTATCACGTCACCGGGTGTATGTAGAGGTTTTGAAGATTTTCAATAGGTTTTGGCTATTCAATCTGTTAATATAATTCCTTGATTTTTAACACCTGAATTCTCTCCTAGTGCTGCCATAAGCTTTAGTGAATGCAGACTTCCCCGGGAATGGTTATTGCTCTATATTTGTGAATCATTGATTTCCTTGAATGAGCCTTCTAAATAAATCTCCACATCGCGGCTTCCTTAGGAGTAATATCTTTCATAAATATAACCAGCGCCCCTAATACCACACCAGGAAATACTACGTGCCCAAAGCCTAATATCAATCCAGCATAAATATTTTATAAGTTCAAATGAGTCACCCAAAATGCAGGCTTCGATCCTTTTTTGAACTGGTAATATCGCTTTTACACCTCACGAACTTCAATCTCGCAATTTCCAGAATAACAATACCAAGTGATTGCAAACTCTTGTTTGCCACGATTCATTTTCTTAATAATTTCTTAATGAACCCTAAACTGAAATACAATAAGTTTCGACTCAACAGCAGAAAATCACATATTATTAATCCATTTGATTGCACTTGAAAAACTGCAACTATGGCTGGAGCATTCATTAAATTATTCGATTCCTCCCATTAAAATATACAAAATGACTTACAGATACAACCAACTTTCTTTAATTCTCAATTGCATAATCTGTTATCAGAAATTTGACTTTACAAAGAACTCACAGACTTCAATCGTTAAGTTCAACTACAAAATCTGAGTGATTTTGCTAGTACAGGAATTGGGTTTTCGTCCAATTCTAAGAACATGAGGGTTTTCGTCCTCAAGTTACGAGAAATAGCCAAGCTCTCCAAACCACAATCAACCATGCCTATCTGAAAACAATGCTCCAACAAACTTTTATTACCTTTGCCTTGACCCTTGGTTTTCTGCTTGCGTGACTCTTCAAATTTCTTTTTTTCTTTTAATTTCCAATTGTGACTTAGTTTTGATTTTAATAAGTCATTAGTTTTGATTTTGCATTTAATAAGTCACTTAAATATAATATTATTTAATTAATAATATTCCTTTTGAATTAACATTTGGAGGAAAACATAAAGTAATTAAAATAATATTATATTTCTCTAGGCCAAACTTGCATTTTGAAGCTTTAGCATACAAGGGTTCTTGTTCCAAAATGTTTAGGATTTCCTTAATGTGCTTGAGATGTTCTTCCCATGTCCAATTGTAGATAAGAATGTCATCAAAAAATATGAGTAGGAACTTCCTTAGTTGTTTCCGACACATATGATTCATACACGACTAAAATGTTGTTGGAGCATTTGTTAGTCCAAAAGGTAGGACTAAGAACTCAAAGTGCCCATAATGACACTGAAAGGCAGTTTTAGGAATGTCTTCTTTTCTCATCCTTATTTGATGATACCATGATCACAAATCAATTTTGGAGAAGTATCTAGCTCCTTGGAGTTTGTCAATTAACTCATCAATTCTTGGTATAAGGTAACGGTTCTTGATTATTTTCTTATTTAAAGTCCTATAGTCTATACACATTCTCATGGTACCATCCATTTTCTTGACTAGTACTACGGATGATGCGAAGGGACTGGAACTAGGTTGAATATGACTCATTTCTAGCAATTCCCTAATAGTTTTTTCAATCTCTTCCTTGAATTTGTGGGGGTGTCGGTAGGGTGTGGTGATTATAGGTTTTGCCCCCTCTTCGAATTCTATTGTGTGCTCAAATCCTCTTTTTGGGGGTAGCCCTGGGGAAATATCATCAAATACTTTCTAATATTTGCTCAAGATTGGTTGGATGTCAATGTGAATTGTTTTGCCATGTGAGGAGGTCTTGTCGAGGATCATACATTGTGCAGCCCATTCTCCTTGCCCATGTCTAAAAATCATTTCCATTCTTTTGCAGGAGATTACTTTTGGGGATCCATTGGGTAACCCCTTTCAAGGTGACTTCTTGTCCCTCATGTTGGAAGCGAATTGTCAAGTTTGGGAGGTCAAACATGAAGCATCCTAGGGAGTATATCCAAGGAGTGCCTAATATTACATCAACATCTAATGGTATCACATAGAAATCTTCTTTAATGGGGTGTTTCCCTAAGGTCATTTCTAGCTAGGGAACTATTTTAGTACATTGAACCATAACTCCCGTAGCAGTGGCTGTTGTAAATCCCTTAAATTTCATGGTTCCCAACTTCATTTTTGCAACTAGTCTCTCATCAATAAAATTGTGGGATGCCCCACTATCCATGAGAGTGATAACCTTTTGTCCTTTGAGGGTGCTTTTAATTTGGAATGGATGATGCTTGGAAGTTTGAGAGATGGTGACTAAAGTTACATACTCTTCATCTTTGTACCTTGCTTTCTTGCTAGGATTCTCTTTGACTTCCTCTTCAGTGGTAGCTTCTATCTTATGGGCGCGGCCCCCCTTTCCACATATGTGTCCACGTTCCCACAATTCTTTGCATTTGACGCACAAATTCCTCATTTTTAGGTCATCTCGTTGTTGACATACATGACCACGTTCCCATTTCTCATTACAATGAAAGCATGGTCTTCCTCAAAGTTCCTTCTTATGCCTTTCATCTTTATGAGGGTACTTGGAGTGTGTGTTAAAACTCTTGGGCTTGACTTTTGATGGGTTATTCTCAAATTTCATTGCCTTTTGAATTGCCTCTTCTAGGTTGGTTCGGTCTAGGGCACTTACTATGTTCCTGATTGATTCTTTCAACCCCTCCACAAATAAGTAGGTGAGTCTTCTTTCAGAGATCTCAAGTAACATGACGACCAATTTTTAGAATTTAGTGGAGAACTCTTCCACTGTTCCTTGCTGCTTAAGTTGAGTTAATTCTTTGAAATACCATTCTGAATGCTTTTGATTGAACCTTTTGATGAGTTTTTGTGTAAACTCGTCATAAGTGGTTACATGTTGATGACCTTGGGTAATAAGGCCATGGTGCCACCACTCGTAGGCTATTCCCGTCAAAAGGAGCACTGCAAACTTTATGGCATTTTCCTCCGTCATGGGGCTTAGTGAAAGATAAGTGTCCAATTTTTGGACCCATGAACATGCCGTGAATTTTTTTGTTCCATCAAAACTAAGAAGGGTCATTTTGCTCACCCTTCCCTTTAGGTCTTTGTCATGTTGCCTTTTTCTTTACTTATTAGGGGCAGCTCTCATTATGGCATCACAATAATCCTTAAAAGAGACATTTCTCCTAAATTCAGGGTCAAGTCTATGGTCTGCTTCCATGATCCCATCAACATTATCCTGGGTGGTTCGTTTGCTTCTCCCTCTTCCATGTGTTCCTCCCTAGGTAGGAAGGGAGGTCTTGTTGGCCTAGGGTTGGGTACCCTTGGGAAGATATTATTATTCTCGAAGTGATTAGAGTTTGTTTCCCTTCCATTATTGCTTCTCATATTTTAAATGGCTTGAAGGGGAAGCTGGGTGGTGTTGTCATTCCTCTCGTTTTGTTCCATGAGGGCTTGAGTGGTTTGTTCCATGAGAGCTTGAGCGATTTGTTCCATGAAGGTTCTCAACTCATTGCTCATTTGTTCGCCCATGGTGTTGCTTGGTGCAAGCTTCCTTCTTTCTCTTTCCAAAGTTTGGGAGACTCGCCAGACTCACTAGGTTTGGGCGAGTCCTGAGCCTTAGACTTGATCGCAACAGGCATAATGTGGAAACATAAAAAAAAATAAACAATGACAATCACTAAAACTTTTTTGTTCTAGATTTGTCTCCTTATGTAATGTCGCTCTCCTGATTTTCCCTAGAATTTGCCCACTAATCACAAATTGCAACAAATGAGGGTTGAGGGTTAGGGGTTCGTCTTACCAAATAAATATCTCTTTAATGATACAATCACAACCATAGATTAACAATAATGCAAGCATATTAGGATTTGGGAGAAGGGACATGATGGGTCCGCCCGAAGCCATTTCTACACCAAATCTAAGAGTATGTCTAACACAACCCTCTTACTTAGTGGTTTATATCTACTTTCCCCATCAATGTCTCGACCCCCTAAAGACACTTTCCATCTTGTGGAATTGGGTGGGGATCATAAGTGAGTTACTTAGCTCTCTACGTAATTTCCCTCTAGTCCTAGGAGCCATTACGGTCAACTCTAGAACGGCCTACTTACTTAGTCTTGTTTACTCCTTTTGCTTACACCCCAAGCCCTTCCTACAAGGTGGGAATTTCATAATGTTTTATTACTTTTTAATAGAGGGAGTGGGCCCCTTCCCCCACAGTTTATGAATCAAAACATAATAATAGTAATAATAATTTGTTGTGATGAAATGGACTGGTTTCCCTTGTGATCGTCAGTCTGTATTTTCTTCTTCTTCAACCAATGCCTTAATGTTCAGATGTTGGTGCCTTTCAAATTGAGTCTATTTAATCCCATATGCTTTTGCATTGAAATGTTTCCATCTTCTATATCTATGATGGGCGGATGGTTATCCCTTTTTTAAGACATGTCTATTTGCTTGTTTGCTATGCCTCTTCATTTGAGGCATGTCTCTTTGCTTGTCTTCTTAACCAAATCGTAACTAACTAATTAAAGGATAATTTATTCCCATTAATATTATCCTTTAATAATTTGACTCCTCTTATTATTTCTTCCTGTTGCTGTTTGTGAGGGTCGGTCTATGTTTAATCACTGTGATACTACCTCTTTACCTTCCTTAGCTCTCAATCACATCAATTAGTGGTTCTTCATGCATGATTGACTGGTTTATACATGGCGATCTGTCTTGTCAACCCGTATTCAAGCTTGCATTTTGCAGGGGCATGACAATCCTCCCATCCCAAATTTGCTTGTCCTCAAGCAATTTCAAATTCAGATGGTTGAAGATCTCTTCTCCTTCCCATGTAGCATCCTTAAGAATCAAGACTCAAATCCAGATTTACTGATTAATAATCAAGATCTTTAATTTATGCTTTATTGAAACATTAATTTTGTTTCTTTCTCGAGTGGCACGATGTTCACCAAATCTATTGATGCATCAGGGAACCAAAAAAAATGTTGAATTCCTTTGCAAGGCTTTGGAGGGAGTCTTGGCTGATGCGGATGAGGAGAATGTGGTGCAACTAGTTACAGATAATGCAGCAAATTATGTTGCTATAGGTAGGCTACTGATGGAGAGACACCCATCATTATTTTGGAATCTTTGTGCTGCTCATTGCCTTGACCTCATAGTAGAGGATCTTGGCAAGATTGCATGGATCAAAGCATGTGTGAAGATAGCAAAAAATATTTGTAAATTCATATACAATCACACATGGCTTCTCAACCTAAAGAAGCAATTCACAGGGCGAAAGGAGTTGGCTCGTCCTGGAATAACCCAATTTGCTACAATTTCATCACATTACAATCCTTGTTGCATTCAAAGGGAGGTTTGAGGCACATGTTAGTTAGTGAGGAGTGGATTTTCTCATCATATGATAAGACCAATGCAGAGGAAGATGTGGCAAATTGGATTTTTGATGAGCAAGGATTTTGGGTACCTATTGCGAAGATCGTAAAGGTAAGTGTAATTACTAATTCTATGTTATATTTTCATTCCTATTTTTATTTTATTTGCTTCTTTTTTTTTCACTCTTTCTTATGCTAAAGTTTCTCAATAATTGCAATTCACAAAGCCTTTAGTGGTTCTCCTACAAGTTGTTGATGGGGAGAAATGTGCAATGGGCTACATATATAAGTGCATGGATAGGTCCAAAGAGGCCATTAGATCCATTTATGGGGGAGTTGATAAGTATAACCCCATTTGGGAAATCATTGACAAAAGATGGCACCTCTAGCTTCACAAGCCCCTACACGCAGCTGCATATTTCCTCAATCCAGCATTCCAATTCTGCCCTAATTTCAAGGCGGATGAGGTCCTGAGTAGGCTCTACACAAACATAGAGCGGATGATGTCTGATTTTGGTGTTGGAGCACAAATACTCGCCGAGATCTTTGCACGAGATATATGCAAGGCTACTCGATTTACATTGCAACCAGGTAAAAATTTTATTAAAGGCATAATATAAGATTAAAAATTAAAACTTTTCCTTTTTTTCAATTATTATTAAATATTGAAACTTAAAGTTGGACAATGAGATTGATTTTTTTCTTTTTCTCATCTCAGATGCATGGTGGGAAAGATTTGGTGCTAAGGTACCAAATCTTCAAAGGATTGCAGTTCGAGTATTGAGCCAAGCATGCAGTGCTTCAGGCTGTGAGCGCAATTGGAGTATGTTTAAGCACATACACTCCAAAAAGCGCAATAGATTGTCAGTGCAGAGGTTGAATGATCTTAGTTTATCTTCATTACAACATTCGCCTTCACCATAGACAGATTTTGGGCACTGGCTTATCACCCATCACACTAGAGGAGATTGATCCACAATCAAATTGGATCACTAAGGTTGAGGATCCTATCTTTAGTGATGAGGACCTTGATTGGGTTGACCAAGTGGATAGAGTGGTGGAGACAGTAGCCATGGCAGAGATGGATAGAGCACGAGCAGACACCTTGGATGTTGGTGTGGGTGTCATTGAGACACGGGCAGAGATCATGGTTGCATCATCATCCAAGACCTATCTTAGATGCCCACGCAGAAGGGCCAAGTGATGTAGGCTCCTCTGAGCCATAGAATTCTAGCTTTTGTTTTGATATTTGTTTGGAACTATTGATGCCATGGATTTCATATTCCATGAGTATTGTATACATTTGACAACATTTATATATCTAATTGTGTTACTACTGTTATTTCCTTTAGCTAAAATTTTTGTTTATACATATGTGATCAATGTATGTTTGTGTATGTGACCAAGGTAGTTTCTATTTGATGATGTTATTGAGTCTTTAAGGTTTATTATAGGGTACATGAAACAAGTTTTAAATCCTTAAAAATCTCTGAATTTCTTGGGTTTTTCAACTTCCCGAGTCTACACCAAGTCTGGGCACCGAGTCCGAATCCAAGTTTGAGTTCGAGTCAAAAATCAGCTTGTTGAGTCGGAGGTGAGTCCAAGTCTTGTAACACTACATTAGATACATGTATTGGTGGGGCGGTCAATAACAATTTAACGATATTTTGTATATTATACAATTGAAATAGCAAAAGATCCAATGAAAGCAGAAATATCTTTCCACACAATAAAAGCAAAAGTGAGAAAAAGAATAATAACTAGCATATCTAAAATGAAGAAATGCCAGTCTCAAATGATGATACCTAAGCCACTTTGAGTGAGTGACTTCCACTACCACAATCCAAGGCAAGAGTTCCATAATGATGATTCCTGTAATGTCCCCATTTTCAGGTTCCCTTGTAGTGTAGTTGGCATTGACCTTGTGGATGTGTGTCAACGTATCAGAGGAACTATTTGAAGATTCCAATGAGCTCAGGCGGTTTGGAGGACTCATATGCCACTTTCTGGGGTGATTTTTGGATTCTAGTGTGTTCTCCAAGGAGAGGGCGTCTATTTATAGCAAGTTGCCCAATTGGCTCCGCTTATCATTATTCTTCATCAGGATCATTGCAATGCAGTCAATTTTCATTTCCGATGCATTCCGGCAATTTCCGCAAAATGGGTGTATTAATGGCTTTATTTTAATTATTTTACTAAGGTCGCTAAATATTATTTAAAATATTTTAAAAGCACCTTAGTGTTATAGCTAATCAAAACCAGGATGAAATGTTTTAAATCATGGATGTTGGATACATAAAACAGGGACCTTACATGTCAAATTATAATTATTTTAATTAAAAGGTCCTTTTCGAAGCTAAAATGGAGTTCTAATTAAAAAGTGAATTTTAAAAATATAAGCTTTTGGAGAGTTCGGCGGAAAAAGTATAAAAAGCATTTGAGGGGCTCATTTGGATCATGGAGATTATTATATTTTCCTCTAATGAAACCCTCATGGTTTTGGGAGATTGAACTTGGTTCATCTCAACCTTCTTGATTACGAAAACCCTCTTGGAGAAGAATAGCTGCAGTGGTGAAAGATCCATCTAGGTTATTACAATGACTCTTTCAGAGTTACAGTTTGTGCAGGAAAGGAATTACTGGTGGAATCGTACAGATTTCACACAGAGCTGAATGTTGCTGGTAGTCTCATTGCAGGGATTGCACTTGAGCTTATTGGCATAGTTGCAAGATTGTCGTGAAGAGATTTTCCAAGGAAAATATCGAGTTTATTTGAATGACAATTCCACAGAGATATCTGAGCATATTTTGAAGAGTTAAGTGCAAAAATTGGGAGTGTTTTGAAGTGGTTTGCCACTTTGCAGGCCATACATTCTGGTACAGCAAAACGTGGAGCATTTGGAGGTCAAACGCCTAGGGTGTTCGATTCCCTTGAGTGTATTTGGAGGCATTTCATATTGGACTATTGAAGATTGATACTTTGGAGTGGAACAACTAGGGTTCAGAGGGTTTGTTGGCACATTTCCGAAGCTTCAATTTGTTGTTGTAATCAATTTTTATACCTGTGTGTGATATCAGCAAATGGGTATGTGTTCTTTGCCCTTTGAAGTGATTTACTCATATGGTTATCTTCTAATGTTGTTATAAGTGTTGTTCTCCCTACTAGGCATTGGTAAATCTTGTCATATGTTGTTATACAAGCTTTGTATCAGACCTGCAAACTCAATACAGCTTATGGGTATGTCAAAAACATTATCATTGAGTGTTTGGCTCCACTAGGTATTTGAGATATTATCTAATTTCAATGTATTCAGCATTCTACCATCTCTATAATGCAATATCAAATTGTGGGTATCATTTCTGAGTTGAAATATGAGTGTTATAGTATGTAGTATCTGCTGTCCTATTTGATTGTTTCACCAAACCAAAAAAGATAAGGCTAAGACATTACAATTTCAAGCGACGTCCTCGCTATTTATATCATATTGTTGAGACTCGCCAAGGAACCTGCTAGACTTGAATCCAAATCCGAGGCACCCTTGTCAAGTCTATAGATCAAACTTACAAACTTGGCAAGTCCAAAGCCTAGACTAACTAAGCATGCAAGACTTGGGGGGTTAGAAGACATTAGAAAAAAAAATCCTTGTCTACCCTAAAAATTAACTAACACTTTAATACACAGACTCATTTTGAGCTTATTTTCACTTGACTTTTGCTTTCAAATTATATTCACCAAAGTTGCATGGAAATAGATATGGCATGAAATATGGATACAGTATCAAAAACAAATATGGTATCAAATACTCAATAAGAACAACTATAAATATTTACATATATCATAGATATAGAACAAACCAAGACTTGCCTAGACTTAGTGAGTCCTAAGGTGGGCAAGAAGAAATGAGTCCCAAAGACTCACGACCCAGAAACACAAAGAGTTTTGTCATATTTTCCAAGTCTACTAGACTCACTGAATCTGATGAACCCAATTGCTCGGACTCAACCAAGTCAAATGTGAAAATCAGAAAAAAGGGAATAAAAATTTTAACAGTCAAATATAAAAGAATGAAAGTTAGGCCTTTTTTGAAGGGTTTGGAGGATTCTTGGAGTTTGGTAGAAAGCGATAAAATTATGGAAAATGGTATTCACCATGAAGGTCTATGTGGTCTCAAAGGCTTTAATTCGGGCTTGGTAGTGGGGGCTTTGTCCCTCAATCCTGCCCTATATATTGAAAAGGAGCACACCAAGAGCACTACTCCTTGACCATTTTGGGCCATGTCAAATGGAAAAGCAACATTTGTTTGTTCTTTCGACTTTTTTCCAATTAAATCCCAAGTAATTGAATTACATTTATACTTTTTCCTTGCTAACTCAATCCCTATCCTATATAATGCTCCCATGGTTTAGTGGAATTTGTCAACTTGTTTGAGATACAAGCACATTACTCCACATAGAGATAGTGATGTTGGGCCAAGCTATACAAGCTCCTCTTTGCCATAGTTAATGACTTTGTATTGGAATTTTTATTTTTGATGCAATGGATATCATAATCCGCAAGTTTTGTACACCTAAAACACTTGATAATGTTTATATATTTAAAAATGTTGTTTCCTTCAAATAAAATTCACTTTTGTAGTCATGTAATCGATGTATACTTCTATATTTGATCAAGGAGCTTCAATTTAATTTATTTATTGTGCCTTCAAAGTTTCTTATTAAAGGGAGCATTATAAAAGCTTTAAATCCTTAAAATACTCTAATAAGGCACACCAAACTCCTATTAAACACATCCAAACACACTGAAATACATTTCATATCAGACAGGTAAATATTTCCAGACATGTACAGGTCTGAAACAGAGTCCAAAGCTGCTGGTACAACAAGTGCAGCAAGTACAATATCATCAATATCTCATGAAAATCACCAAAAACTTCTAATAACATCATAAACCTTTGTACACCGAAACATGTCAAAACATATGAAAAATCTCCATTGAAACAGCAGCTAGAAATCAAACTCAACTTTGCAACACAATTGTGACTTCCAGATGGAATCACCAAATCTAGCTAGGAGGGTTTTCGTCCCAAAAACTAGTATTCTTAGAGGGTTTTCATCAATGTTCCATGGGAACACATCGCCCCCTAAAAACCCCGCATTTCCGGTACGGGAAAGTTTTCAAGGCGTGGGGACTTGGCGGAAACATCCCCCCTGCCCTCCTGCCACCACCGCCCAAGTCTCAGGGACATCTCCAAGATGCCACCTGGTTTGGGGACTTTGGAACATCCCCGAGACATTCAAGAAACTTCAAGGAGTCTCCCAACCATCCCAAAGACTTCTAGGGGTTGCAAAAGATAAGCAATGAAATTGTGAAAATGACATTCGCCATGAAGGTTTGTGAAGCTTTAAAGGCCTTAATTTGTGCCCTGGCCCCTGTAATGTCCCATTTTGAAGATTGGACGATTAATAATATGTTTGATCATCATCTCTAGCGGCTAGTAAGGTGATTCACATGCTTTTTTGAGTCACTCCTATCTATGGATTGATTGTGGGATTCAGAGGTCATGGTTTTGACAATCGCATTGTGCTATCGCATACTATTCTTGTTGAACCTATAAATCATAAAGGCCATCACCTTATTTCCCAACTGCTGCTGAAGAATGGTTAACGTCAATTTTATTCCCATTCGATTCTCCTTGTTTAATTGACACAGACCAGATATTGTGAGGCGATGGGATTTACAATAAGTGAAAGCCACATATACCAAGTCAACACTTGTAATTGAGTCACTATTATCAGGAACACATGCTATTGCATAACGATCTGGAAACAAAGTATAACTTTGTTTAAGGACGTGACCATCATTGATTGCCGCCTTTGATATCCTGTAGCCATGTATGCACTGTCAGAGGAGTTAGAATCGATACCAATGGTCTTAAATCAATCGCACCATGCGCATAACCAACGAGAATTTATAGACAAGATGATATTGAGCCTATTCTTACCATAGAAGATAGAAGTGTTGATATCAGCATAATTTGAAGAATCAACTTTATTAAGTCTACTGCGATATGATTGGTCTGGCAGGATTCAATTCAACAATAGTTATGATCGGGAGTCTTCAAGATTGCCACTAAAGCACTAGTAGTTAGTTAGTAGTAGTAAGTTGAGGTCGATTAAAAGGAGATGTGTCCATTGGTAAGGAACGGCTATGTTGGAAGGTCATGACTTTCCAGCCCCATCGTGGATATAAGGGAATATGTTCCAAGGCAAGAGATCATCGATTAGTATGTAGATATATATTAATACTCAGGTTTTGAGTGCTCCTAAGGAGCCCGTATTCAGCCATTCAAGGGGGTGCATGATTAATCAGCAAATTCAGATGTAGCATCCATTACACAATGCATGAATCAAAGATATCAATTAGAGACAGTGATCTAACAAGGCCTCAATCTTTTAGACGAGTAAATCACATGAGTATATAGACAATTTGAGGCAAAGCAAACCAGTAGAGGTCTCATCCATTAGCGAATCAAAGGCATGATTCTAAATTAATAAATCAGGAATGGCCGCTATATTCTTGGTCCAATTTACATTATCAGTCTAACCTTTGAATCAGAATTCTTAAACCAGGATTCATATTCTAAATATATTAAAGTATTTATCAGTTGCTCTTTCTTTATCATCTATTTAAGGTTATTGGCATATTTTGACCACTTTACATATAAAATTGAAGGAAAACTTAAGATAAATCTATAAGGGACAACCTCACCTTAATAATATTGGATGACAACCTTTTGTCATCCAATAAGAAATAAATCAAAAATCTATAGATCCAAAGCTCGGGTCATTACAAACCCCGCAAGGTGCTACCCCTTGACTCTATTGGGGGCTCTCCCTTCTGCATCTCCTACAAAGGGTATTACCTGTGGGTTACTCGTGGACGCTGCCCCTCAAAATCACCCGTCCCTGCCCGGACGCCCCGCACTGTGGGACGGTTAGGGGACGGGGACTGGCCCCTTTTGCAAAATCAAAACGCCCCTGACTGGGACGGATTCAGCCCAAGGGGACGGCTGACAGTCCCGGGGATGGCAGGGGGACGGCTGAGCCGTCCCTCGACTGTCCCGAGGACGGCCGGCCGTCCCCCGTGTTTTTAAGCACCCAAACACAAAAAAGCAAAAAATTTAAAAATAAAGCCCTGCCTATGTGGAATGCGTGGGCCCACCATGTTTTGCTCTCTTATGAATGAAAGGAGGCCTCTAAAAGTTCATTATTTTCATTTTGTTTGTGTAGGGAGCCAAAGGTTTGAGAAGAAAAAAAATTGCAGCCATTGAAGGAGGAGGAGCAGCTGTTTGAAGGAGGAGAGGAGGTTGAAAGAGTGTTGTTGGGAGTGCAAATCCATCAAAAAGGTATGCATTTTCTTTCACCATTCTTTTTTTTTCATTTTTTTTGCAAAATATGAAGTATGCATAGTCTGATTTTTTTTATTTTTTTCATTTTCAGTCAACACTTGCATTCTAAAAACAAAAAACATGAGCAACAGTGAGGGTGGGAGTGATAGTGAAGTTGAAATGCAAGTTAGAAGGCAAACTAGAGAGCAAATAACCCCTACCCAACACCATCATTCATCAACCAATTCCAAAACTATGAAGGACTATGCAAAACACCCAATAAAAAAAAAAAACCATTCCTTCAATTTGTGACAGCCATGGGTGAAAGACAAAAAAATTCAGGGGGGAGTAGGGTTTGGTTGTGCCATGTTTGTGAAAAGGAGTTTAGGGGCAGCTACACTAGAGTTAGGTCTCATTTTTTGGGTGAGGTGGGCCATGGAGTTAGAACGTGTCCTGCATTGACAGATGCACTATTTATAGAGTGCCAAACAATTCAAATGGAGTGTGATGGTGGGGTTCAAACTGGGTCTCCTTCTTTCCCAAGTTCACAATCGTCTATGCCTACTCCTACTCCTAGTCCTTCCACGGTTGGTAGTAGTGTTATCTTAAGAGGAAAGAGGAAGGTGATTGGTGGTGATAAGGGAGCCTCAGTTGAGTCCATGTTTCAAAACCAAGCACGAGAAACCTCTGAATCCTCCATTGCCAAATTCTTTTTTGCCCATGCCATTCCATTTCATGTGGCCCATTCCTCTTATTTCAAACAAATGGTGAAAGACTTAGTCGTTGTTGGTCCTTCATTTGTACCCCCTGGAGATCATAAGCTACGCACCACCCTCCTAGACAAAGAGTACTCCAAAGTTAATGTGTTAATGGAGGAGATGAGGCAAACATGGATGAGGACGGGGTGCTCTATAGTGATGGATGGGTGAACTGATTGTAGACGTCGGCCACTCATCAATGTCATAGTCACATGCCCTGCCGGTTCTTATTTTCTTAGAGCTGTAGATTGTTCAAGGAAACGTAAGGATGCTGACTTCCAATTTTCCATTTTGAGAGATGCCATAGAGGAGGTTGGGGCTGCAAATGTGGTGCAGGTGATCACCGATTCAGCACGTGTGTGCAAATCAGCTGGGTTGATGGTGGAGGGTACTTACAGGCACATATTTTGGACCCCATGTTGTGTTCATGCATTGAACAATGCATTGAAAGACATAGGGAAGATGGATTGGGTGAAGAAAACGGTGGCAGAAGCTAGAGAAATTCAGATGTTCATTTGCAACCACCACACCTCACTTGCTCTTTTCAGGACATTTTCAAAGAAGGAGTTTCTCAAACCTGTTGATACAAGGTATGCCATTTACTTCATTTTGTTTCACTTTCAATTAGTATTCATAATCTGATTTTGTTTTAAATTTTTATTTTTTAATGAATCATTGAATTAATGAATGAATCATTGAATTAATGAATGTAGATATGCCACATACTTCATCCTATTGGAGAGGATGCTTGAGGTGCATGAGCCTCTACAACTGATGATGGTCAATGTTGAGTGGACTAGATGGCCTAATGCAAGTTCCACTCAAGGAAAGAGCATCAAACAAAAGATCCTCGATGATGATTGGTGGGCCAATGTGAGGTAAGACATATTAGATGGCTGATTTTCATATTAAATTTCTGATTTTAATATTTTAATTTTATTGTCCAATGTTCCAACTTTTGAAGTTTCTAACATGTCAAATAACTTGTCAACTAATTATTTTGAACCTTTTGTTTGCATTTTGCAGATATATTTGCTCCTTTATCTCGCCCATTGTAGATGTCATTAGATATGCTGATACAGACTCTCCTAGTCTTGGAGAGATATATGAGACATTTGACACTATGCTTGGGAAGATCAGGCAAGTTATTTTGGCAAAGGACCCCACTTTGGATTTATATGAGCAACACATTAGGCCCATTGTGACGCGGAGGTGGAATACAATGAACACCCCGCTTCATATGGCTGCCTTTGCTCTAAATCCAAAATGGTATGCACCAAGGGATGGTAGGGTGCCTCCATGTGATGATCCTGAGGTTTTAGATGGGTTCACATGGGCCATTGAAAAGATTTATCCAGCCGAGCAAGCTTCAATACTTCGGTCACAATTTCTAGACTTTGCTAATCTTAATGGCCCAAACTTGAGCAAACCACAGGCGAGGTTGGATAGAGCTATATTAGCTCAAAGGAACCCTATTGGATGGTGGACCTATCATGGGAGAGATACACCGCAGTTGAAGATACTTGCCACTCGCCTTCTTGCACAGGTTGCTAGTTCCTCTGCTGCAGAGAGGAATTGGTCCACATATGGCTTTATCCACTCTGTCAAGAGGAATAGACTTACCTCTAGACGAGCAGAGAAGCTAGTGGCTGTTCATAGTGCTCTTCGGCTTCAGGATCGACAGACTCCAGAGTATCGACAGACTCCAGCTCTACGGTGGGATATTGATCCCGAGGATGCGGCTCAGATAGATGAGGAGGAGACAGCTGAGGGCTTGGTTGGGGTCCCATTGGCTGAGGAGGAGCATTACAGTGGCAGTGACTTAGAGGATGACTCTGATTTTGATGCAGTTATGAGAGATGATTAGGGGCAGCAGTGCTCTTTGTTTATTTTGTAAATTTGTATTCATTATTGACATATGATATTGTATTTTGATTTTCATAGCAAACTAAAACTTTAAAACTATATGGCAGCAATGTAGCCTTTGGGCATTTTGATATAAGTTTATAAATTATAACTTGGAGGTTGTTTCATGATTCGTGTATGTTAATTTTGAATGCGTATTGAGTATTGGCATAATGTTGAACACAAATGTTATATGTTAATGCTCTATAATGTGTATTATGCATGCCTTATTCATGTTATCTATTGAATATTTAAAATTTCCCTATATTTTTTAAATTTTCCCTATATTTTTATATAGCCGTCCCCTGTCGTCCCTAATTTTGGCCTCAAAAATTGGAAACTTGGGGACTCGTCCCGCCGTCCCCTGCCGTCCCCGTCCCCGTCCTAGAAACTTGGGGTAACCTTGGTATTAAATTTCTGACGCCAAATTCCACCTCAACTATTGTTAATTATCTTCATTGCAATCATTACCATATTTTAATGTTTATTAGCTTAAACTTTACTTGGTATGCCAAAGTTTCCCATTTGTAATTTTATACTATTCCTTAGATATCTTTTCATAAATAATTTTTCAGGTACTATATGTATTTGCACCAACCCCCTTGCCACCTTGCTTCCCCTTACGCCATCATCCCCAAACTTAGGCCCTTGCTCCCCAAATTCCTCAAAACTCAGACTCCCCCACTTCCCTATCATCGTGAAAGTCCATGGAACTATGGGCTCTGCCCTCAAGAATATGAAGAACTCCGCTCTGCTCAAAGTACAAAAGAAAAATGAAATAATAGAGTAACCCTTCTTCTCAAGACCCAAACCTCCTTTTTTATAACCTTTAGAGCCATTTTGAAAAACAAATTTATTTTTTTGTTGCTTTTTCAAAAGAAAGTTTTTTTTTCACTTTTGTTGTTTTTTTCTTTTTTGTTTCTTTTTCTAAAAAATAATGCTTTTGCTTTTGTTTTTCCAAAAAAAAAATCTTTTTTTCTTTTTGCTTCATATTTTGCTTTAATTTATAAAAAAAAATTTAGTGTGCAAAAAGGTCACCCTTTTCTGCCTTGAGCCTAATGCCTCCTTTTTAGCACAACTTAATGTCACTTTTTAAATAATTAAAAAGTAACTTTTGACAACTTAGTTATTTAATTTACTTTTCCCTTTTTGGTGCCACTTAGCTTATGGGAAAATATGGAAAATAAGCTAATGGCCAAATATCTACTTATTTGTGAGAAGGGGACATTACACAAACTCCTATCACAAGGGTGTCCCACTCAACTGCATTTGGCATCGCTAATGCTAAAGCACCTAATTGCAATAGTTTTCCCTATGAATTCTACAAAATCCTTTGGGATGATATTTCCCATGCTTTATGCAAGTCTATCTAGAAACTTATCATACCAAATATCTAAGCCCCATCATTAACAAAGGAAATAACAAATTCATACCTAAGACGAGGATCTTGAGCTGATTTGCAATTAAAAACCATCACTTTGTTGAATGTCTCCTACAAAATCATTGTCAAGTCTTTAGCCATGCGAATCAAGCATCTACTCATGCTTGAGGATCGGCTTGAGCAAACTAGACATATTCAAAGCAAATATATTCTTGACAACATCATTGTAGTTTGGGAAGGTATGGAATGGGCACATAAATTAAATCAATAGGATCTCCTCATCAAAATTGACTTCAAGAAGGCCTATGATAGAATTGAATGGTGTTTCATATCAACCATGCTCGAGGTTCTTGGCTTTGGTCCCACTTTCATTGAATCGGGACATTCTTTTTGTAGATGCTTTTGCTTGCTTTACCATCAATGACGTTCAATCCAAGCACTTTAGCATTTTTCTAATCTATAAGGCAAGGTTTCCCTCTTATACCCTCACTTTATGTGTTAATTGCTTAAGGGTTTGATTATCTTTGTGCTAATGCCATCCTGTGGCAACGAGTTAAAGAAATATTCCTTCCTAAAAATGCTTCTTAGCAATTGGTCAATGGGCATTTTGCAAACAATTCCTTTCTCATGCTCCTTGAAGATGAAGACAATGTTAAAACAAGCTTTCAAGTATCTTGACACTTTATGTTTAGCTTCAGGCTATCGTATTCAATGGAATAAGATGCAATACTACAGAAAATATTTGTCCCAACCTCTTGGATGGCTTCATTCTTTTGGCTAGAAACACATTGACCACGGGGAAATTTTAAAATTTCTTGGCATTCCCCTTGCATTTGAAGCTTGTCAATCCAAGTTGTGGCAATAAGTGATTGATAGAATCGAGAAAAAGCTCACCTATTGGATTACAAACCAATTTAGTTGGTAGGTAAATTTCAAATTTTCACTAAAGTTCTTGTGGCTATGCATGTGTATTACTTTTCTTGTTGGGTTCCTTCCTTAGCATCATACCGCAAGTTTGACAAGCTTTTGTAAGACTTTCTACAGGCCAATTCAAACCATAATAAAAGTTTTCATCGTGTTGCTTGAAACCTTTGTTGCCTACCAGGAGAGTCCAATTAGCTAGGTCTTAGTGATGTCAACAAACAAGGTATGGCTTAATGCACTAAGCAAATTATCAAAGCTTATGTTAACAATGAAAGCTAGAAAATTTTGTTGCAAAATTGTGTTGCTTCTAGTTCATTGTATGGGGAACTAGCTTGGAATGGCCTTGGTTTCCATTCCCTTGCAATTTCTCTCGTTCCTATTAAAATTTCAAACCAATTTTGTTGGTAGGTAAATTTCCTTCCTTAGCATCATACTGCAAGTTTGACAAGCTTTTGTAGGACTTTCTATAGGCCAATTCAAACCATAATAAAAGTTTTCATCGTGTTTCATGAAACTTTTGTTGCCTACCAGGAGAGTCCAATTAGCTAGGTCTTAGTGATGTCAACAAACAAGGTATGGCTTAATGCACTAAGCAAATTATCAAAGCTTGTGTTGGCAATGAAAGCTAGAAAATTTTGTTGCAAATTGTGTTGCTTCTGGTTCATGTATGGGGAACTAGCTTGGAATGGCCTTGGTTTCCATTCCCTTACAATTTCTCTTGTTCCTATTAAAATCAGCAGCACTTTTGTGGCCAAAAGTATTAGGAAGGCATGGGAAACTATTAAACCTTGGAGGCTATAGAATGGGGATGGATTTCGCAAAGGATTATCCATCAAGTAGCAACCATATGGTGGTCTACCATCATCTTGTTTCAAGATAAGCCATTCGTGGTTACTTTGTGGATGCATTCCCTCAAGCCAGTAGGCATCTATGAGATCTATACTCTAAGGTAATTCCACTTGGCTCTCTTGGCCTCGAGCCAAAGATAAATCTAATTAAAGCCATGTTGACCAAAAAATCTTCCAAACAATGATTTTGTGCCTTCTCAACATTAGCACAAAATATCCATGGGCTCCATTAAGCCCTTGTGGAAGCAAATGATCTATTGATACACTTTGATGTAATTAAACTCCTAAGAAAGGATATAGGGCTTTTGCCTCATCTTCTCATGGTTCAAAAGCTAAATATCAAGTGGTCTCTTCATTCTCCCAATTTTATCTAGGCTCAACATTTTCAAACATTATGAAAATAGTTGTGGTGCCCAAAGTTGCCCATTTTTCCTAGTTTTTGCTTTACCAAGGCCTTACTATTGGCACTCATATGATACATCTTGGCATATCCAATCCAAAACGTCCATTTTATGGGGAACAAGAAACCCTTCTACATCTTTTTGGGTTTTGTGTTTGTGCACAAAATGCTTGGCAATAGATCCACAATTTTTTCCAACCTTTGAAGCCTAAACCCTTTACTTGGCACAATGTCCTTGATATTGGGGTGAAGTTTTCCATAGAGTTCTCCCAGCTATAACACATTTTCAGATTGGGAATTCTTTTCTGTATTCAGAAAAATATACTTATACATTTTTTGCTCATTCTATTGTAGATACTCACTTTGCTATTTACTCCAAATCACTAGTGATTTCTAATGTGCTCATGCAAATTCAAGTCCAAGCCAATGAAGTAACATCGGAGGTCCAATGTCTTCAAAACATGTTTGATCACCAAGGAGTGCCCTTTGCACTATGGCTAGGGTTCTACCTTCTTTGTCATCCCATGCCAAATCCCCCTACCAGGACCTATGGTTCAACAACTCTATGCCCTCTCGACATTGCCCTCACAACCACCAAAGAGCACTCTACCACAATCACTACCTAGGCACATTTTGGTTAGATCTTGCCACAACCTTCACCCTTTGGCCACTAGTGTGGATGGTCACCACCTCCATATTACTCTCCCACATCCTCTCAACAACATGGATGGGCCCCTCCAAATAAGGGGAAATTCCCTCATTTGTTTGTTGCTATATCTCCATCGAGGACTATACAGAGCCAGCTGTAAGAAGATCCTGAGGAAGGAAAAAAAACATTATTCTTACTAGCTAGGAACCTGTGGATGATGGCGAGGATCTGGCATGTGGAGGGTGGGATAACCTTGATGAGCAAGACTCCCAACGCCCCCCTCTCCCCCCCTCAAACTGCACTTGCCCTTGCTGCTTAATTGTAATGGCTTTTTAATACATATTTCTGATGAACTTGTGGCTTGATGGTTGTTTCCCTCATAGGACCATGTTCTTGTTGTTTTGTGTGGTTTCCATTTTGAGGCCCCACTTGTTTCTGCTGTTTCTTCACTTTGCCGGTTTGACTTTGGGGCATGATTCCATGCCACCCATGTTTTCTTAGGATTATGACTGTACGTTTTAACAAATGGTTCTAATATATAGTATTTTTATCAAAAAAATGTCATCAAGGAAGACTAATAAAAAATTTAACATAAAAGGCCAGAAACTAAAATTATACAATCAATATGTAGAAGTACCAATAAGACCAGATTGTGTCAGCAAAAATTCATTCTAGCCTTCATGAAATATGAATGTCACTGTGTGCTTATCTTCTTTAATGCTGATCTAATTTATTCAAAGCAATAATCCAAATTTGTAGTAACAATTCCACTGCATAATTTATGAATAACAAGTACAGGAAACTTATATTTAAGTGTGATCTGGATTCACTTTTCCTGCTGTCCATACACAGAACATAATCATGGATACAAAAAATGCAATAAGGCAGAGTCAAACACTACTAATATCCAACATGTCTGGATCCATTCTTTTAATCTTGATGATTCAGTATTCAGTATTATGGGGAGAGATAAGATCCCATTGGGAAGATGGCTGCCAAAACCAGCTGAATATCATGTTCCTGCTCCCTATTCAGTATTATGGGGAGAGATAAGATCCCATTAGGAAGATGGCTGCCAAAACCAGCTGAATATCATGTTCCTACTCCCTAATTCAGGGCAAACCCTGAGGGATTTCCTAGAATACCTTCTTATGTTATTGGGCATCCTACAATTCCTACAGATCAGATTGAATCTCTCAATCATAAATTCCAAGGAGCAATGTTGTGCCACTATTTAGTCTGACCCTTTCCTTAGGAAAATTTTCAGTTGATGGAAGCTAATCACTTGATATGGATGACTCTTGAGGTCCTTGACTTGATAAGTCTTCCCTTTTGAGGTTCAAAGAAATGAATATTTCTTGGAGATTTGTTGCAGCAATTGCTCCCCAAGACAAACATATGTGTCCCCAAAAGGAATAGGGTATATAGGAGAATTTAGAAATTCGCCTCTAACAGTTTAAAGCTATTGCACTTACCTCCATATTTGATGGAATTTTGTAATGTCCCCATTTTTAGCACTTCACTTTTCAGTGATTGATGGCCTATCCCCGGTGTGCTATCGGCTAGTTAGAGGCAAAATTAGGGTTCCGACTGCTTGGTGGGTTCTTTTGAATATTCAGGGTTTTGCATGTTGGAATTTGAATGTTTGGATTCTGGATTCCTTCTAGGTTTTCAGAAAGCTTTGCAGAGGTATGACATGCAACTGCGTCGAGCAACCTTTTTGGACTTACTATTTTTAGTAAGTTATGACGGCTACATCCTGGAGTTTGGGATTGCGGATTGCGGATTCTTTTTGGGTTTTCAGAAAGCTTCACAATGGCATCGCATGCACTTTGATCCGAGCAACTTTCTGAATTTACTATTTTTAGTAAATTCTATTTTTGGCAGCAGACCAATTGGCTCCAGTTCAGCAAGCTTTCCTCTTCAGGCAATTCAGTTGGTATTATTGATTTCTGGCGTTTGGATGCATTTTTGGAGAGATAAGTTATTTTAATTAAAATAATGTTATATTTTAATATTAACCCCTTGGCCTAGCTGCATAACTTAATGTTGTTTTGAAAAGGGGGACTCAAGGGTGGACACCTCATCAAGAGGTTATTTTAATATTTTCTAAAGGCCAAAATTATAGTGGAGGAAATGGATGCCAACTTTAAGAAAGTTATTATTTTATTAAAAAGGTCAAATTTTGCCTTGAGAAGTGGGACGCCATTCTTTGGAGAGAAATAAAGTAAATTCAAATTTGAATTTTGGGCGCCCTTTCTAGAAGCTTCTGGAAATGCTTTTGCTGAGTCTATAAAAGGAGGCCTCTTCTCTTCATTTTCTTATCTTCTGTCTACCATATTGTTATGCTGCTGGATTGTTTTCCGGCAAAGAGCTTCGAGGAATGCATACCTCCTAGCAAGGATCAGACTTCGTGTTTGAAAGACAACACCTAGCTGTTATTGAGATTGCTTCTCACTCAGAGAATGCAAATGGAGCTTACTCAAGAGATTTTCTGATGTCTTTTACAGTTTTTGTATTGCTGGTTGTAGTCACTGCTGAAGGTCATTTATGCTTATAAGTCATTGCACGATTTTTGTTTGGTTTTGGGTATTTTACCTATATCTTTCTCACCCTAAGGCGCCCCTCTCTGGTGAGTTTCAGATTTTATTTGCAAGTATTGGATTTTATCTTGTCAAATCACCCTTTTTGAGGGTTTCTACATTGCTGGGTTGTATTGGGATTTGTGCAAAAATAAATAACATCCGTTTGCTGAAGTTTCACTGCTCTATCTTGGTCGCCATCATCTTAGGGTCATTATGCATCAAGTTTGAAGTCATTTGGTGAGGTATTGTGAGTTGTGTGAGCAATTTAGTGAGTTAAGGAGTTGCTGTTTATGCATTTTCAGTCTATGTTCAGTCATATCAGATTGTTAGAGTTTGCTTTAGGAGTTGGGTTTGAGTCCTAGAGTCATATTGAGCATTGGAGATACATTTAACTTCATCGCAGCATTGATATATCACTAATTCAATGTTCTTGGCAGGCAACTCTTCTTATTGTAAGGCTGTTACAATAGTACTGTTCAGCCTTTTCTATTTCTTGCTAAGTTACATTGTATTCCCATGGCTATGGAAGAGACTGGCCCTTGTTCAGTCTATTTGTATTGCATTTAGTATCTCCGCCATATGATAGCGCCTTGCCCACCTCGGGTTTGGAGTGCACATGCTTGGCGTTGAGTTTATTTTATGTATTGCATCATTTACAATAGATACTCCGCCATATGGTAGCATCCTACCCAACTTGGGTCGGAGAGCACATTCTTGGCGTTGAGATTTCCTTTAAGCATTGTGATACTTCAAGTTGCTACTGATGACCCTCTTGCCATATGACAGCATCATTCTCAGCTCGAGATTGAGTGCGCATTCTTGGCAAAGAGTTACTTCCCAATTGCTGGTTTTGATTTGAGCTGACCTTTAACGGGTTCTTGTTGTACTGGATTGTTCATTGTAAAATTTGAAAAAATTGGTTCGGTTCATTACAAATTTCCAATAAATCATGGTCAAAAGTTGAAGTTGGAAACAAAATAAGAAAAGAAATTCATGGTTGCTGCCAGTGTCTTGTCAATAACATTTTTGCGTATTATCCAACTGAATGGATACAACTACTTTTTATGCTTTTACTTTTTAGTGAATCCTTCAATACTAAGAGTTTAAGGGTGTCGATTGCTTCTAAGGCATGGGTGAAGATGGTGGGGATATCCTCTTCAATCAACTGTTGTTCAAACTCTTATGATGCTCTTATTCAGGTCGTTGTCAAGTTCGTGAGACCTTTCTCCATTTGCTGTGTGAGAGCAAGCTGTCTAGGAGTGGTTGTGTTGGTTGCACTTGTCTCTTATCCTAATGAACATCCTTGGAAAAGCCTAAGGCTAGCCATATTATTTTCCTCAGCATTCTTGAAAGTCTAGATTGCATCTTCTGCTGTTTTTGGCTTGCAGCCCTTCAGTCCATGATGTTCAAATTGCATCTTGAAACCGACTATTTTACTGTTTGAATAGATTGTCATCATCCAAATTGCTAATACAATTACTAGCCTTTAGTGTTGTATAGAGTATTTCGTTTCTGGTCATGTATGGTAGAGCTTGGTTAGTTGATTGATGTACTCCAAAACCCATGTATCTCATATTGAACCACTAGATCACTACATACATTTGCATGTGTACAGAGCTTCCTTGATGATCTTTTGCTAAGCATCCATTGTTACAACAGGTATTTCTCCAGTTTTACATAGAATGGAGAGGGAGTTGCTTGGCTTTTCAAACGATCAATTGAAATGCAATGCATTGTCTCATTTGGCTAAATAATGACATAAATCATTGCCATCACCTCTTTGGAGATAAATCTTTAAGAGATTAAGCCTAGGGACAAATTTGTTGTGATTGAACTGAATTTTTTTCCTCATATAGATGTACTAATGTTACTTGATGAATGGTTTAAACTCTGCTGTAAAATATGTATTGTTAGTAGAAGTTCGGGTAATCATGTTGTTACCATGCTAGAGCTGAATTTGGATGTTTGACATCTCTTCTTGGAACTCATTCTCAAATCTAGTAACTTAGTTAGCTTTTGAATCTTGTCATTGTTGCTTGACCATTACAAATGTATGCCCCATCTCTGATATTCAATGGTGTGTGCAAATCACTTATGGAAGGCCCTTGGGTGATTTCAATTTCATGTTCCTCCCAATGCTCAATTCTTTTTGTGTTTCTTGTATCCATTTAGTTAGCTTTGCTTGGAGTACCTTGGTCCTTTACCCCTTGTCTTCTTCATCCCTTATTTAGTCAATTTCTTGTATCTGTCAGGAAGCTACAGTTTTGTAAGGAAAGATGGGACTGTGCTCATCTTAGAGGATTGCTAAAGATGTATTATTGTCACCAGTTGAACAAGATAGTTCAAATGAGAAAAGCTTCCTACTAGAGCTTGTTTGGGACCCAAGCTCAAGGATCCAGGGTAGTTTCAATGACCATATAGTTGCTACTGCCTTGTTCATACAAAACCAATGGCAAGTGCTTTCAACAACCCTAAACCTAACACTAGATACTTTCTACATGGAATGCCCTAGTGATCTCAAAATTGAAAATATCATTCATCTTGACATATAAGAAATTGTGTACCATATAATTTGGCTTGTCAGGGACACAAACTAATATGGCAAGAGGTTCAAATAAGGAGCAAAGGGGAAATTACTAAAATACTGCGGGAAAAGACAGCAAAATGTCCAAAACAGACTACAGCAGAAACAAATTTGAATGGTTTCAATGAATATGTTTCCCAGGAAAGTGCCGCTGTTAAAGATTTTTATTTATTCTCAAATCTTTAAATTTGCTCTACATATTATCTTCCCAAACCACTTCTCTAATGCCACTTGTAGTCATTATTATTCTATGCAAGTGAAATAAAAGGAACAATATATTTCCACACAATAATTCCAGATTGAGTAGAAGAACCATAATCAAACAGGTTTGAAATGAGAAGAAACACCTAAGAACCTACAAGAAGATTACTCACAGGTTATACATGCCATAAATCAGCTACTCCATAACTCAATGAAGCTAATGGCATGTTATTAAGGGCATAACAAAAATAGGTTATAAAACACCAAACAACAAAATAAATTATCTAGCTTAAAAAGAGAGACAATTAAACCCTTCAAAACCTTTTGTCTTCAAGCCTAACTTAGCAACCATTCCCTCATCAATGAAATTGTGGGTGGCCCGACTATCAATCAAAATTGTCACCCTTTGTCCTTGCAAAACTCCTCTTATGCAAAAATAGTGATACCTAGGTGCTCTTGAAAGAGCTCAAGAGTGCCACCTAGATGATCTCCTCCTTGGTCCCTGTGCTCAACCTCATTCACAACAATTTCTAGTTCCACTTTTCTACCTCAAACTGCCCATCGGAAACCACCTATATATAATGTATTTGCCCCTTTCCCAAACACCAGTGGCCAGGTTGCCATGACTTCTTGCATGTGAAACATAGCTTTTTCCTACGGAGTTCATTCTTGGATACCTCTATTTGGTTTGGCTTGGGGGGTAATGCCTTAGGTAGAGGCATGCCCTTTTGAGGAGGCTTTTTTTTGTAGAAATGGGGGTGCCTTCTTGGAGTAGAATTTGTCCTTAGCCACTGAATCCTCCAAATTTAGGGCTCTCCTAATAGCTTCTTGCAAGGAACTTGGATCAAATGCCCTTACCAACCCTTTGAGAGGCTCAGATAGGCCCTCTACAAAACGGGCTATGAGTCTCCTTTCTGTCACGTTTGGAACCATCATCGAAAGCCTTTAGAATTTTGCTACATAGTGTTCCACAATGCCCTTTTGCTTCAGTTGTGCTAGCTCTCTAAAATGAATCTTGAGGCCCTTCCTATTGAACCTTTCCATTAAACTTTTGTTGAATTCTTCTAAGATGGTGATTGAATCATGTCCTTGGGTCACCACGTCGTGATACCACCATTCGTTGGTCACTCCCTCTAGATGCAAGGTAGCAAACTTGATGGCCTCATCTTCAATCATTACATTCAAACAAAAGTAGGTGTCCAATTTTTGCAACCAAGCTCTTGCTAAACAACTTCCAAACCCATCAAAGGTGGGGTTGGTGATCTTCCCCAAATAGTGTTGTATATCCTTTCAAGACCACTCCTCATACCTTCTCCTCCTATGCCCATTCCTTGTCTTCATCTCATAGTACTCCATGAAAGACATGTCTCGTCGTATGGCAGCACTTAGGGCATGGTATTCATGATGAAGCCTTGTAATTTCATCCCCTTGAGTGGGTTGCTCTTCTTCCCTAGGTATTGCTCCTTCCTTTTCTAGAAATATGGCTCTAAAAGACCTTGGGATCAGGTTAGCTAAAACCCTATCACTCCCAAAACTGCTCCCTTCGATACCATTCTAAATAGGCCTGCCAGCACTCAATTGTTGATTCAAACCTCTTACAAGTTGGACCATCTCCACCATAGTATCCCTCATATTGGTCTAAAACTCTATGCTTTCCTTAATGAATTCTTGAGAGTTGTCTACATCTTTGTCGCCCATTGCTGCTTCTTTCTTCTTCTCCCTTTGTTGATATCTTAATTCTTTGTCACTCAAGCTCATGAATCTACATTACAAACATAGGCTGGCAAGACACAAAAGCTCTGATACCATTGCAATGACCTTAGGATTTAACTATAGAATGAACTTCCAAATAAACAAGTTAACAATTGTACAAATGTGATCCAAAACCCTAGCATAAGTAGTTAAATAATGCATATCTAAGAAAGGATCCTTGATTATGATTAACACACATCCAATTGAATTCAAACCATCACTAATTAACAATCACCAACATAAAAAGGATGATGATGTCTATTATAGGGCAATATGTAATTAACTGGTCTGCTAGCAACAGTTATAGAACTTTTGGAAAGACAATATAACACTCAGAACTAACCTGAATTGTATGCTATTTTCCCAGATATGAATAGAATACTCCTATATGTGTTCACCCGGTCAAAAGAATGCGGCAAATCGCTAACCTGGGTAGGGTTTCAGGTGTGACAACCCTCAAACCTAGCCGCCTAAGTGATGAAATCGCTATGGAAGTGGGCACCTAGTTAAAATCATGCAATCTGAAATTGTTGTTGATGAATTTGTTGCACCCAATCTGGAGTGAGGTCTATAGAATGGTTCCAAATTTAGCTTCTTATTCACTTGGCCTGTTGGCCCTTATTGCCTATTTGTGTTGCAGGTTGGTAGCGCCCAGGGTCCAAACTTTAGATTAGGATGCCACTTGTCTCCTCTCCCAGTCAAATGTGCCAATTAGCCTTGGGTGTGTTACCTCCCATGATCAACGCCCTTCATGATATTCCTCAAATTGTTGTGTTGGAAGTATCTGGGTCTGCTACTCCTAAAAATGGATGGAATTTGAGATCAATGACCGATTCAGGTGATTAAGCAAACTCATAGTAGAAAGTGCTATTAAGATCGGATTAAGTGAGGTAAGGGTTTGTTATTCCAAACCTCAAGAAGGAGTTGAGGTTTTGTCTCAGCCTCCCAATCAAGTTCACACCCAATTTTTTTAATCAAATTTTCCATGCCCCAAAATACACAATTACACTTCTCTTTATACCAACTGAAGGCGCCACAAATTAGTTGTCTTATATGCAGGTCGGCCCCAAATAGATTAAAATAATAATCCCCTTGCACAAGTCGGCCACCAACAGGAAAATAATTAATTATTATTATTAATTAAATAACTAGCAATCGCACCTTGTTGTGCAATGGGTATGCCTAAGAGGTGTGGAAGGTCAATTAGGGAAAATTTTGGTCTATTTTTTGCATACATTTGTGTAGTACATGAGGTCAATTGGTAGGTGATTCAACAAATGATATTATTTGTGCAACAAAGGTCTCAATGGAGAAATGATAGATTCAAATCAACTATGCATCCGCTTATAGGGATCCAAGCACAATTGAAACAAAACCTTTGAATCAGAAAGATAATCAGGCTCATGTTATGTTTGCAATAGGGAGAGAGGGAGAGATAGGATAGAAAGAGGGAGAGAGATGGACAAAAAGAGGGAGAGATAGAGAGGGGAAGAGCGAGAGAGAGGGGTAAGGAGATAGAGAAAGAGAGGAAGATGGTGATAGAGATGGAGATGGAGATGGAGAAGGAAAGGGATATGGAGGAGAGTGAGAGATAAAGAGAGAGAAGAGAGAGGGATAAACAGAGATGGAAGAGATAAATATATTGAGAAGGAGAGAGAGGGAGAGAAAGGAAGAGATACAAAGTTAAAGATAGAGATACAAAGTGATATATAAAGGTAGAGAGAGGGAGAGATATAGGAGTAGCGACAGATGGAGATATAATGAGATAGAGATAGAGGGAGATATGGAAGAAGAAATATGGAGAGATAGGGATAGAGAGGCAAAGTTATATAGATATAGAGGTCTAGGAAGAGGGAAATAGGGGAGATAGAGGGAGAAAGAAAGAGGGAGAGATAGATATATGGGAAGAGAAAGAGAGATAAATAGAGATAAATGGGAAGAGAAAGGGAGAGAGGTAGATATAGAGAAATATAGACAAATAATAGAGAGGGAAAGAGAGAGGGAGGAGAGATAGAGAAATAGAAATAGGGAGGGAGAAAGGAGTGTGTGTGAGAGAGATATATAGAGATAAAGATAGGGAGGGAGAAACAGGAACTGTGTGTGAGTGAGAGAGATATGGAGATAGAGATAGAGAGGGAAAGAGATATATATAAATAGATAGAGGGAGAGGATAGAGGAAAAGTAGAGAGATATAGAAAGAGGGAGAGAGAGGGAAAGATAGGGATAGAAAGAGGGGGAGATAGAGAGAAATATATAGTGGAAAAGTTAGAGGGGGAAGAGAGAGATGTAGGGAGAGGTCAGGAGATAGAGATAGAATTGAGACATATTAGAGATAGAGATAGAGATGAGATGGAGCAGATCTTTCACATCTTTTGTATACACACTGTCTAATAAATGTAGCTACCAGAGGGCACCATAATATGCTTGAACAAAAGTATTAATGGAGAAGTGATAGATTCAAATAAACTATGCCTCCACTTATAGGGATAAAAACATGATTGAAAGAAAACCTTTGAATTAGGAAGATAAACAAATTCCATTACCAATGGGTCCATATTGTGTTTGCAATAGGGAGTGAGGTAGAGAGAGGGAGAGGTAGTGATGGAAAGAGGGAGAGATAGAGGGAGAGAGATAAGGATATAGAGATGGAGAGGAAGATAGAGATAAATATGGGGACAAAGATGGAAATGGAGAGGAACATTTATTCGTTAAAAGCAAAATCATTCTCATAGCACATAATTCATTAAGTAGCAAAAATAGATTGATGAGCATAGGAATTTATTGCACAATGAAGTGACAATCAATGATCTTTGAAAGGAAAATGAACCCCATTTATACGTAACAATGTTTTTCTATATTTTGTCATAAAGAGACCCTTTGAAAAAGTATCTCGAATCCACTTTTATATGGTTGGGAGTTCGAGTTATATTTTCAAGTGGGCTCAGTTTATCTTTCTTCTTGTGGTTGCCTTGTCTTAATTATTTTTTATTTAAATTAGTTTACAATATATTTGGAATATTCAAATTTTAGAAAATTAGTTGTATTTAAATAGTGAGAATGATGATCTTTTTTTTGTTATATCATTTATCAAAGTTTTATTTTTTGGTATGATTGATCTTCATTTGACCTTGAATAATTTTGATGGATTGGATCATTTACTTGTGATAGTTTAACCAAATGATAACTTCTAATTTAGATGTACGCTCCCTCATAATAATATAATCTAACATATAAAAATAAAAATTCATAATCCAAATATTTTTCATATATATAAAATAAATTATATTTATCTATATACTATTATTTTTCCCTTGATTAAGTATATCAATTGTTTTAATTTAGTAAAATATTGATTTTAGAAAATAAAAATTCTTAAAAATTTTAAATATATACAATTATATTAATTTTAAAAAATAAAAACACTTAAAAATTAAATAATTAACACCACACTACAAACTAAAGAGTTTCAAAAGTTTTGTAATGAAGGTAAAATTATGATTTATACTATAAGTTAGATGCCCATCTTTTGTTTCTTAAAAATAATTATAATTAAAAAAGGAATGTAAGAACATGTAGATATTTGATCCCAAAACAGTTTAGTTTCATTAAGAAGTGATTTTATCTCTTGATCACCCTGGTGAAGTCACCGTTTGTATCTTGATCATCTACATGTTCATGCATGGGATTCCATGGATTTTCTTTTCTCTATACTAAGACTTATGCATTAAAAATTAAAATATTAAATTTAACAATATTATCAAGTTGTCATTTATAATTAATATAAATAAAAAGTAGATATTTAATACTCATAATATATTTATTAGTTATTAAAAATATACACTTACATTAATTTTAGAAAAATAATTCTTAAACTTTTAACAATTGAAACAATACTATAAAATAAAGAATTTCAAATGCTTTGCAATGAAAGTAAAACTATGATTTATACAAAAAGCTAGATTTTCCTTTGTTTTTTTAACAATAATTATAACTTATAAAGGAATTTATGAGTATGTAGAGATTTGATCTCCAAAAAAGTTTAGCTTTTTAAGTAGGGATTTTAGTTCTTGATCATATGCATGTTCGTTCAAGGGATTCCATGGATTTTGTAATAAAAGTAAGCTATGTGTTTATCTTTTGTTTCATTACACAAAAAATTATAACTTAAAAAAGAATGGGAGAGTATATAGAGATTTGATTTCTAAAAAAAATTCGATTTTTAAATTAGTGATATTATCTATTTGATTTATTACAAAAAATATATTTTAGAAAGGAATGGGAGAATATATAGAGATGTGATTTCTATAAAACAATTTTTTTTTTAAAGTAGTGATATTATCTATTGATATTAACTCTTTTCTATATTGCTAAAATTGTCGAACGGCCAGATCTTTCCCAATCATCTTGCATCATTCTAACACATTATGAATCGTTGATCACGGAAGTTAGCCGATTGGGTTCATATAGGGAATGCCTTCGGCATAATTAATAATATCATTTTTATAATTTTATTAAAATACTAATATTATTATTAATAATATATTTATTTAGTGTTTAAAAACACTTTTGGGGTGTTGCTGGTCAGCCTCAGGGGGTTAGGGACATGACACTAATGCCTCAAAACAAAGCTCTATCGTGAAAAATAAATTTACTCCCTCACTCGTACAAGTATCACTTGGACAAGACAATGGGGTTGTGCTCAATGGCAAGGCCATAAGGTTCTGAATCCCAAAGTGACATCTTAAGTTGGAATTCCAAGTAGTGGCTCTTGGACATCCATTGTGACTTATTAGTTGAATAAAGTTGATCAAGTGATTCTAAGTTGAATATGTTGATGGGGAGGTCCTTACCAATCCAGAAAAAATAAAGAAAGTATCACTTGGACAAAGTTCTATAGAACTGAACGCTGAAAACGTCTGCCATCAGTCCATAGCAAAATTTTGCTTGAAAATAAATCACAACGAAAACATGACATTCTTTATAATCTCCTATTTGTAGGCGTAAAAGCATTGACAGAACAAAGTATGACTGTTGTGCATTTTGTAGTATTTTGATTCACAAATTAATTCATTCCTTTCTCTAGTTGCCTCAAATATGAAAAAAGTCATAACTATTTTATCTAGTCACTTCAATCAGACTTTCAGTCATTTATAACTAATTTTGCCTCCAACAAGAGCTGTTAAGACAAGGAACGAGAGTTGATTTAAAATGTCAACAGTTTCCTTCAAAAATAGTAAATATTCTCTCCTTCCTCTCATAACAGGGGTTATGCTACTCAGTGCATACTCCAGTTTACCAACATATTCTTAAAAATATCTAAATAGATTAGGTAACTTGTGACGAATGATAAGGCGGAGAAATTGTCATGATTACAACCTGGGTTCAAGCCATGCAGGGCATGCTCCCCTTGTTAATGTAGCCATAATAGTGCAGACCACAAAGGGTAAGGCTAGGTGCACATTCCAGGAAGATTTGGTGGAATAAAGTCCCTCAAGCATGGCTTCCAACCAGAATCATAATCTAGACTCAATGGTGCACTCCCATGCACTATAGCGGGCAGTGTGTGAGTTTTACCTGCTACCAGAAACAAGAAAAAGCTATGATGCAGGGTTCGTACCCACAGGCCCCGAACCCAGTTCGGGTACGCACCCGGTTCGGGTTCGTCTGCGGGTTCGTGCTGGGTGCACACAGGGTGTGCGCCCAGCACTGTGGGTTCGCACGGGTGCGCACACAATAAGAACTGTTTTGAAGGGTCAAGACATTGGAAAATTTTGAGATGTCATTTAGTAACGCATTTTACAATGCATAATTTGTGGGATTCAGTTGATAGCTTGAATTGCAGCTTTTGTTAGATGTTAAACAATTCAATTTTGGTTAGAATTGCAATGAAACTAAATGTAACGTATTCTAGATTCCTTTCTATGTGAAGCTCTCCAATTTTGAACGGGATCACAGTAAAATTAAAGTTTACTTTAGCATCACAGAGCACGATAAGTGAGAAGATAAACAAACACTGCAATAGGTGATGGGCAGTAATGTATATCGGGTTAATTATACTGTGTATATTTTGAAATCTTTATTTTAATTAAAGTCTTAATATTTATCTTTGGAATTTGGCATTGATCAATGATCAAGTATCATACTATGAAATGATTTTGTTTTACAATTCTGTATATTTCTCTTAGTTTTTTTTGTGTATATATATATATATATATATATATACACACGTACCCATACGTACCCAAACCCCTAAAAAAAAATTTCACATACCCACGTACCAGGTTCTCGAACCCACACCCGTCCCTGAACCGGTAACTTAGAGAAAAAGAAAAGCATCATTGAAAAAGGAAATCTCGGTGTATTCTAGAGAATTACACAGATCCAAAAATTATAAAAACTGGCTCCACATACCAATTCAATGCATAAATTGCCTCCTTGCAAGCTTCTAAATAGACCTTAACAAAATTGGACCGAACTGCCATTCAGTAGTATTAATATTATGATCGGTATAAATATTCAGGCTATTTTTAAAGGTAAATACCGCCACAGTGAAAAAACCCCACGAGTTGGGATCCAATCCAAATATCTCCTATAACTGTTTCTCATTAACAGTGTAAGGGTAATGTTTCTGCAGATTATCATTAGCGTCAAGTGTCAAACTAGGCTCTACAAGAAACAAAATCCTGAGCTTCAATGCTTTCGACGAAAACTTCAAGTGCCAACAAATATTTGCAATGGTACAGTATGGTAGGAGAATATTTCATTCCAAAAATAAGAAATTATAGACTAAATTTCAGAAAAACACAAGAATTGATGAAGCAGGGCCTCCACTGAGGGGCTACTGTTGATTTTATTTTTCCCCTACGATTTCCACACAAAATACTTTCAAGGACATGTAGCAGTGGAAGACTGAGGGTTTGCTGCAACCGTTTAGATGTTTATTGCTGACTTGTGTACGAATGAATTTTCTAGCAAAAGATTGTCAAATTTACTCCACAGCAACAGTCAGTTCACCAAAATGTAACAATAGTGAGACCATTACCCCATAAGAGTCGGAAGTTGTATCAGCGGCACAGGTTAAAAATTTCAGGCAAGCCCCTCCCCGGCACCACTAAGTGAATGGGTAAGATAATTGGGGTTATTTTAATAAAAGGCAGCTATCATAGAACAAAAAAAAAAGCAAACAAAAACAAAAAACGGGATAAAAATTTGGCCAATTGAAAACATAACCATAAAAATTTGGCCAATTCCATTAGTAAAACGAACACGGTGTTGAACTCCCTGAAACAGTCGTCAATGAGCGCTTCAACCTAATTTGATATATATGGAATAACTTCTCGCCAAAAGAGGTCAATTCGGGGTAGTCATTTGAAAATAAATCTGAACAACCAAATACAAGATATATAACACAAACAATTCACCCAAAAGGTGGCACGCGTGGAAACCCAAATTCCTTTGCCATTAATTCTTCACCGACTCAAGCTTTACACGGCCACAGTTTCTTGTTCTGTGTAGAGCTTTAGAAAATAAAATTAAAATTAAAATTACTGAAAACTCGTCAATTCGCCTAATAAATACGCAGAATCTTCTCGAAGAACTAAAGTTTAACATCTCTTGAAGATTAAAAGAAATATCGCAGTCTGTAAATCTTCTAAAATAAGGAAATATGGATCAAAGTTACAGTGAGTTAGTTGATGTCATGAATTTAAATGGTAAAAATTCGAATAATATTACAATTTAAATCAAACCAACCAACCTGCGGCAAGGCGGAATCCAAAATAATTGATAATCGATAATCGATATTCCCAACCAAGAAGGATTTCTGCCTGCGACGGAGCTGCTGGGAGCCTACCAGAAATTTTAATAGACAGTCAACATCTGAAAAAATGTGGAACCAAATTAATATTGAAGGCGGAAGGCGGCTGATTATTTTTAAAAATAATGGAACCTCTAAATTTAATGGGCCAGTCTTCATATTTACAGAAGTTTCGAGCCTATAGGATGCGCTGTGTTGGGCAAAATTACTGCACTTAAACATTATATAGAGATTACTGAGAGGGTCTTAGATTGACAAGTGTAGTAATACTACATGTCTCATTCATATTGATATAATATTATTATAATTATATTAGTTGTATTTTTTTCAAGGTGTTTTTTTATTAAATGACTTTGGAAATATAAAAAAAAATTAAAACATAAAATTTAATAGAAATGGAATAAGAAAAATGAATTTAATTTATAGATATGGGCATTGTATTGAATCCATAAGTATATTTCTTACATCAATTTTATTTTAAGACTTTGAGTCTATTTTCTTTCAGTTTTTTAATTTGCAATTTGTGTTTTTTTTTCATTTTTTTGATCTTTTTCATATGTGAATGGTGGCATAATTCGTAGTTCATTTATAGACTTGACACTAGAAATTGTCACGAATGTTAATCATGTTCTTTCAATTGGTCTTATATCAATAGTGACTTTTCTTAGAGTTAAACTATGTGATTTGTGTATTGTTAAAGCTCAAACCAATTTTAATGGTATTTGTATTGAGCTAGCCCTTTGAATTGTTGTGATTGGAATATTGAAAGGATGTTAATCATCGAATGGAATTTCTCAGTAACTATCGAGTTGTACCAATACATAGGTTGGTGGTTGGGGTGGTGTTGTTCTAGGTCTATATACAATTTGTTGAACATATCCTAGAGCTCCATATACAAGTTGTGATTATATCCATATGTTTGGTGTTAACATAACCCTTGCATTTTTACTTAATAATAATTCAATATCAAGTTCATCAGTTGTACATCCTTTTGTTGCACTAACACTTTTGTTTTTTGTTGTAGTGCTCCATGCAATTGGATTATTCAATGAGTGTAATTTTTTTTCTATTGTGGTTATGAACATAATCATTTGTTGAAAATAAATGAAAGTTATTGTCAAAGTCTTCATTAGTTGTTGCATCTAACTTTGCATTAGATCTTGTCATTAGCAATATCCAATCATCTATTATAGGGTTTGCATCTTTAATATTTGTTAGAAGTTAACAAAATCTTTGCTACTCATTGATTAATCCATCTTGTCAGAAAATATGATTTAAAATAATGACAATGTTGAATTCTTCCCATAGTATTTTAGCTCATCTTTTGTTCTCATATGGTGGTTTATCATTAACAAGAGGTAATTGTCTGAGATCTCCAACCAAGATCACTAATATTCCTAAAAGTAATATATAAATGTTATATTGAAATGTATTTATTATAAATAAGGAAACGCACTACGTTTCTAGGAAATTTATTAATCATATATGATGGTTAAAATTTGAATGAGACTCATACCTGCAAAGGGTTGATTTGCATTTTGAGGAAAAGCTTGACAGAGTTGAGAATCTATGTTTTCAATCAATCTTTCACCAAGAAAACTCATTTTGTCAATCAATATGTATATGATATGTGCTAATTCCTCTTGAAACCTTGTTAATCTTGTCTCTTCTAGTTCTTTGAAGTCTCTTATTGGAATTTTTGATTTGGAATGAATAGTTGATGCGTCTATATTGAATGTTGCAACTCCAGTCGGTGCAAGTAGAAGTAGGGGAGATCAATTTGACATTGAAGCATTTTGAAGTGCTTTGGTTATGACACTTATTACATATGACTTTCTTGTTCCTAGTGTACCTTGAATTATCATTAACATTGGAGATTCATTTTTATTTCTTTGGTAGTGTGAAATGATAATGTTAATTAATTTTTTTGTTTATTGTTGAGGTTTTCGTAGTTGATAGAGTGTTGTATATCATCTTGAATTATACAACCATTACTTTTCATGGTGGTAATGAAAGTAATAGCTTCATTTGTGTATTATTCACTTTGAAATTCATTAAATCAATTGATCTATTTATTGAAATCTCTCCTACCAGCATATCTATTTCTAAAATTTGCATAACTTGACCATGATGAAGTCTAGATATAATTTCCCATTCATGCTCTGTTGTAATATTGTTAACTTATTTTACTCTTCAAATTTAAATAAATTTATCAAAGGTGAGTTGATAATTTGTGTCACACTCCTTGAGATTGAAAACTATCAAAATAAACCTAAAGCTTAAATATATCAAAAAAAATATGTTCACCAAAAGGAGGGAAAAGATTAAGTTTGTTTATTTTGAAGTTTTCAAACTCTATCCATGTAGTAAGAGGAGGTCCAAAATATTAGGGTTTCTTGTTGAAAAGGGTTGAAGAAGTCCAAGATTTGGTTTCACCACATTGCAAAATGGAGGTATGCTTGATTACCCATGTTGTAACTAGAGAAGCGAGAATAATGATACATCTCAAATTAGGATTTCATGATTTGGCACATTGCATGGATGTTGGGGAGTTGCAAGAAGACCAGGATGCAAAGGTCGATATAACACCACATTACAGAGGTCTATGGAGGCTCGTGTAGTGGCTTGAGACTAGCAACTAGTTATGTAGGGATTTCAGGAGTTCGTTGGAGCTTTTAGCCATGTTACTAAATGCATGGTTTTCTCCCCATCTATTGCCAGGTTTGCATTCGCTCTTTATTGAAAATATTTTAAATTTTTAGTTTCTCTTCCTCATTTACATTTTGGAAGCAATGCCTATGGGGCAATTTCCAAAGTTGAAGAGTGAAACTCAATGAAACCAAATGGCATAAAGGATAGTCTTGTCAATGATAGACCCTAGGCAGGTTTGAGGTAAGGACAAAGTTTTGCACAGTAAATAGAAATCCTAATTCTAAAACCTTAAGAAAGATTTGTATTATTGATTGATCTCCTAGTCCATTACTAGAAAGCACTACACAAACTAGTAATAGATTGAGTGTGTAAGTGGGGAAAACCACTCTTGCAAAAGATAGGAATCATTTTTTGTTTCTATTGAAACCAACATTATATCCATGTTAGAAGGAAGACCTGTGCATATAGGAGAAAGTTGTAATAAAGTCACTGAATCTATCACTTTAAAAAAAAGAGGAGATGGGTTTGGGGAAAGCAACACTAAGTGTTTTTTCTAAGCTTATGGGTCTTGAAACTTTGCTTCCAATAGACTTTCCTGAACATGCTAACTATTGTAATATTAAAACTTCTAAACTAAGGCCATTTCCTCAACCTATGAATCAAAGAATTTATAGTGTTTTCTTTCATGATGAACAATTGGGTCAATTTGCTTCAAGAAAGCGTAATGCAAAAAATGAATGAGTTGATTTGTCTGAAGAAAGAGGATAAGCAATTGTATATGCCCCAGTCAATGGTAGAATATGGAAAGAGTTTAGTAGAGTAAGGGATAGACAATGCAAGCATGAAAGATTGAGCAGAAGGATAACAAATAATAGAAAATCTAACAATCTAAAAAGCATAAAAGACAGTGTCATGGAAAGAGGACAAAATTGATTAAACTATCAGCATGAAGGATGCACGGTAACAGTTATTTTGGTGTGGCATGATTTTAATGAGGTTTTCTTTTCCCAGTATGTAAAGGTTGGAGTACAAAGTTGTTTTCCTAAAGGAGAAGTATCTTGGAAATTATGTGAAGGGCCTGCTGAAGGAGATTTTTTAATATTAGTCTGTAAGGTTTCTGAGCTCTATAAAGATGAAGTTTAGTCCCTGTTAAAGGTAATCCAATATAAGATTTTAGTCTTTCATTTCTTATAGATAGTGAAAGGTTAGTAGATGACAACTTGAATGCATGCATGGTATGTTGGAAAAAATATTGAAAGCCAAATTTCATCAAAGAGGGGCTCATATGGAGGTAGTGGAGTTGCAGATTATAGATGAAATGATGATATCATTAAAGGATAGATTTAATGAGGTCATCAGAGAGCAAGACATCCACAACCAATCTTCATCGCAGTATTTTGAGGTGACATAGTATGTAATGTAGATGGAAAATGGAAGTCAAATACTAGAGAAAAGAGGAGTAAAGGGGATGTTCTAAGATGTGACAATCTTGAATGGTATCAAGATATCTCTATTGGATCTCAGTTGTGTTTATGGTTTGTCCTTGATGACAAAATCTCTTTCAGTTAGTTCTCTTTGAGGATCAGTCTCAGTTTGGATCCTTATGATTTATTATGGCACTTCTTTGATGTCTCTTGGCTATTATAGAAAGTTATTTGTTATGGTTAAATTTCATGGTGATGAGTTTTCTGGTTCAAGTTATGAATGCTATATCTTTGACTGACAGAGTTTGAAAGTTGGTTTCTTTGTTAGGATGGTTCTCTTTGCATATCAGACTTACACATCGGTGTGAGAATGGCAGGGTCTCCCCGATTCATTTTGAAATGTCTCTGTTGCCTATCGGCAAGACATTTCTGATGTTATGTCGATTGAATTTAACATACAGGCTGCAGTCGGCAAGACCTCTTTCTTTGTTTCGGCGACAGAAAGTGATCTCTATCGGCATATGTTATTATGTCGGTATGTGATCTCAACGAAATAGGTATGTCACACCGATCAAAGATTAAAAGGAAACTCATCGACAAGAGCTTAAGGCTTTAGCAAAGAGTCATAGCGAATGTTCAATGTCACACCGACCGTCGTTGGACAATTGCCTTCGGTAGGACATTCTAGAAGTCTCGGCGAATAGGTGTGAATTCATGGTGTTTCGGTATGACTGAAACGATCTACAAGATATCTCCCCGAAGGTTGTAGGTTATAGCGACTCATAAGAATTGAAAAGTCTTTTCGGTGAGACTCTTTCATTGAAGTAAGGTCATGGCGAGGATGGTGTGACTTGTCGACAAAGTCAAATGAATGACTTTCGGTATGACTCAAGCATTCTGTGAGAGGTCTCCCCGATGACGGTATGCTATAGCGACACTCAAGATGGTGGATGTCTTTCGATAAAACAAAGCGAAATCTACAAAACGTCTCCCCGACAATAGGATGTCACAGCAACAATTTGAAGGATGCATTCGACGAGAGAACCATTATGCTACAGTGACTTACAAGGGGTACAAGGATACTTTCGGTGAAACACAGTGTGATTTGCATAGGGTCTTTCCAATATCAAAAGGCTACAGTGACAGTGAATGAAACGTAAAGGGCATCTCGGTGAGAAACTTTCTTATGTCTCAACAATTGGTAAGAACATATGATATGAGCTCTCGGCGTGACATTATGTATTCGTTATGAATTCTCCTGACTCTGTTGGGTTTTGGTGAAAGTAACAAACATAAGGTTGTCTGGCGACGTTAAAGTTGCCTTCGACATAACGTGTCATCGATGGAAATAAAAAGGAATAGGGTAAACTTTTTGAGTTTATTCTTTTAGCTGGGTATCGAACCCTAGCCTGGCCGCCATCATGAGTGTTTACGTTTCTATTGTTGCTGACTGTAACAGTTTTTACAAGTGGTTTATGGAAGGTTTATTTGGTGCATTTCTGACTAGAAGCTCGACAGTGGTTGATGGAGCCATGGGAGTTACAGATTTGTCTAGTATTTTTATTTATGTGTTTCATACTACGCATATTGGTTTATTATCACCATTTTCTTTAACTGATCTTTGCATCTCTATTACTATTATGACAAATGATGCCCTGACTGAGTATTGTCTTTCATGCATTAGAGGTTATGATTTTTTGTGGTGGGTAGTTATGCTTTTTATGCAATGAAATGATCTCATACACCTCGGACTTGTTGAGGACAGCTCTTAGCTAGTTGAAACAGCTCTTGTATTGGTTGGTTGTTTAGCCGTTACTTCTAAAGACTGTTACTTATCTGGCATTTAAATCAAAAGATGTATATATAGAAGCAGAAAACTATGTTCCTGTTCGGTTGATGTAATTATGAGATTATCATTCCTTGGCTATATGAAAATGTATGGATAAACTCTGCAATAAAAGATGCAGAGACTTTGTAAATTTATTCTCTACATAGTATTTTTGGGATTCAATTATTGAATCTTTAAGGTATTATATAGATGAGAAAACAGAGAGATATGTGCTTAACTGAAAATAGAGAAATCCTCTGAATCACTATTATTGTTCAAAACATAATTTGAGGGGTTGGTACTCCTTGAGATAGATATCTCTAAACGAAGGGTTGGTGCTCCTTGGGTGGGTGCTCAAAATCAACCTATAAGGCATTGTGAACAGTTGTTTAAAAGATTATGCCTGGAAGGCATTTTGGGAGTGGTTTTTATACCCCAGGAGGGTTTTCCACTCGGAAAAATCTTGTGTCTCTTTGTTCTCACTGCTTTACTGTGTTGTTGTTTCAGTTCACTATTGAGTCATTACTTTTCTCAATTCTGTTGATGAATGATTACATTCAACTCATGAATGCATTAATCAAAGTAATATTGAGATCAAATATGAGCTGTGTGTTGAAAGTTTTTGAATATGTAAAAATTGGTCAAATTTGTTAAGTCACTGATTCACCCCCCCTCTCAGTGTCTTTTTAACTCCAACAATTGGTATCAGAGCGTAGGGTCCCCTGACAGGTTTAATCACCTTGGATTGATCTTGGTCTTGGAGTTTTTGATTTTTTGTAATGGTACATTCTCAAGACGGTGCCTCTATAACCAGAGCTTCATTATTTGATGGAACAGATTATGTGTTCTGGAGAATAAGAATGGAATCTTTTCTTGTTTCTTTTGATGTTGATGTTTGGAGCATTGTTTTAGAAGATTACAATGTACCAGCCACTATTCCCACTGATGTTGCTGAAAAAAAAAGGTATGAAACAAATGCCAGAGCTAAGCATGCCATCTTGTGTGGGTTAACTAAAGATGTGTTCATTAAAGTCATGCATTGCAAATCTGCTCATGGAATCTAGGAAAAATTTGAAACTATATATCAAGGGAATGAGAAAGTCAAACTATCAAAAATCATTACACTCAAACATCAGTTTGAGGAGTTGAAAATGAGGGATGATGAGAAAGTGGCTGAATATTTCCTAAGAGTTGATGAAGTTTTCAATGGAATGAAAGGTCTAGGTCAAGAGGTTAATGAATTTGATGTTGTCACAAAGGTTGTTAGGACCTTACCATCCAAATTTGAATCTAAGGTTTATGCCCTAAAAGAAAAGAAACACTTTAATAAGCTTACCTTAGACAACCTGCAAGGAATACTTACTGCCTATGAAATGAGAACTATCAGAAACAATTCAACAGGAAAAGAAACTGCCTTTAACACTGAAAAGAAAGAAAAGGTCGAAGTCAGTGAATCAGAGTTGTTTGATTCTAAAGAATCCCATTTTGTTAGAAGATTTAAAAAGGGATCAGGAAAATATAAGGGAAAAGTTCCCTTTAAATTTTTTAACTGTGGCAAAATAGGTCACTTTGCTGCAAAGTGTCCCTATGATCAAATCTGTGACAACGAGACAACTAAAAAATAGCCTCAAAAGAAGACCTTCAAACCTAAATGAAACTTCAATTTCAAAAAGAAGAAAAGTATGTTTAGTAAGGATGAATCTGATATTGAGTCTAAAGATTCATCAGTTGAAGAAGATGAAACTCTGTTCATGGCTGAAATTACTCAACAAAATGATTCTAACACCATTGATGTTGAAGAAGGTGTAGTAGATCTTGAAAGTGAGTTGAAATGTGCTTTACAAGAGGTCAGAAAACTCAAAAAACAAGTTCTTGCTCAAGAACATAAACCAGATCAAGAAATGATCTCTCTGAAAATTCAGCTTGAAGAAGCTAAAAGAGTTGAAGTCTGTCTTCGAGAGACTATAAGCTGCAAAGATCATGAAATTCAAAAACTGGAACAAGAAGTAGTCCTTCTTAGGAAGGAAATTGAAAAATATGAAAGCACTCTAAAACTGAATGAGATGCTCAGCAAGCAAAAGATGTATAAAGATAAAACTGGTGTTGGTTTTGAAAAGGGTGAATGCTCAACTGACAATGCAAAACAAAACCCCTCTACTGAAGTCAAAGGTTCAGGTTCAAATCACTCAGAATTTGGTAAGGATCATGTTAAGTTTTTTAGAGGTAATAGACCTTCATACAGTGCCAATCCTTTCTTCTATGGTTATTGTTTTTTCTGCAACAAATTTGGTCATAAGGTGAGCACTTGCAGGCTTATGAATCCTAGAATACCCAGGTTTGGTCTTAGACAACACTATGGTTTTGTAAGACAGATCAGATGTCTTAAATGCAATACTTTGGGACATTCTATCAAACAGTGCATAACTGATCTGCAATCTAAACAATAGAAAATTAAAAAGGTTTGGAAACCTAAGACTGTCAACAACATTGAGCAAACTATGTTGGTTCAAACAGCTTTTCATTCCAAGAAAAAGGACTTATGGGTCCTGGACAGTGGATGTTCTAACCATATGACTGGCGACAAGGATAAGTTTTTAAATCTTGAAGATTATGTAGGTGGATATGTTAAGTTTGGTGATAACTCTGGTATTCAAATTAAAGGTAGAGGTTCACTTTTCTGAATGAAGACACTCCTATCTATAATGTGTACTATGTGGAAGGTCTCAAGCACAATATTCTAAGTGTTAGTCAAATCTGTGATAGTGGTTATCATGTTCTCTTTACTTCGCAGGGATGTGAGATTAAGAACAAGCTTGGAAAGGTTGTTGCAACTGGAAGGAGGACAAAAGGAAATGTGTACAATCTCCTTGACTCATCTTGTAATGACAATATTCAAGGTATGTGTCTAATGGGCCAAATTGAAGAGAGTTGGTTATGGCATAAAAGATTAGGACACATAAACTTTGAAAATCTGGTTAGAATCAGTAAGAATCATAATGTTAGAGGTTTACCAATTCTTAACAAGCCAAAAAATTATGTGTGCAAAGAATGTCTAAGTGGTAAACAAACTAAAATCAGCTTCAAAACAAAAGAACACTCATCATCAAAACCTCTACAGCTAGTGCATACTGATTTATGTGGACCAACTAGAACAAGGTTTATTAATGGTGAAAAATACTTTATGCTTTTTGTGGATGATTATACTAGAATGGTATGGGTCACATTTCTTAAGCACAAATCAAAAGCCTTTGAAAGGTTCAAAATATTTCGTAAAATGGTTGAAAAGGAATCTGATCTGAAACTCAAATGCCTTCGATCAGACAAAGGAGGTGAGTTCACCTCTCAAGATTTTATTGATTACTGTGAACAACATGGTATTAAAAGGCAGTATGTTGCAACTAAAACACCTCAACAAAACGGGGTAGTTGAACGTAAAAATAGAAATGTAAAAGAAATGGCTAGAACCATGCTAGATGAAGCTAAGTTATCCGATATGTATTGGAAAGAAGTTGTTCATACAATTGTATACATTTTGAAAAGAGTGCGGCTTAGGGTGAAATCCAAACACACTCCTTATGAACTTTGGTATGGAAATATTGCTTTTGTCAAATACTTTAAAATTTTTGGAAGTGTTTTATCAAGAAAGATGATGATAACCTTGAGAGCTTTCAATCAAAGAGTGATGAGGGTATCTTTTTGGGATACTCAACTCGCAGCAAAGCTTATAAATGCCTTAACAAAAGGCTTAACAAGATTTTTGAAGTTGTGAATGTAAAGTTTGATGAAAGATTACATTTAGATGCTGACATCTTGCAGGATAATGAGGAAAAATGGCTTGAACTTGAATCAAATTCTGAAGAATCTGAAACAAAAAAGTCTATTACTGAATCAGCAAGCCCTAAAAATGAAAAAGCAAGTCCTGAAAAGGTTGCATCAAAAGCTCCTTCGAAAACTCTAGCTATATATCACCCCAAAGATCAGATTATTGGGGATAAAAATGCAGGAGTTCAAACCAGAAGAAAGGCTACAAATCTGATGAAAAGGAACAAATTGCTTTCTGTTTAGTTACTCAGTTTGAGCCTAAAATTTTTAATGAAGCTCTCACAGACTCATGTTGGCTTAATTCTATGTAGGAAGAAATTGATCAGATTGAGAAAAATCAGACTTGGGAGTTAGTCCCAAGACCAGATGACAAGAATGTCATTGGAGGCAAATGGATATATCGAAACAAGGTTGATGAAAATGGTAATGTTATTCACAACAAAGCAATATTTGTCTGCAAGGGCTATGCTCAACAAGAAGGTATTGATTTCAGTGAAACCTTTACACCCATTGCTAGATTAGAATCTATCAGAATATTCTTGGCTTATTCTGTTTATAAAGATTTTATTGTTTATCAAATGGATGTCAAAACTGCCTTTTTAAATGGCTACTTAGATGAAGAGGTCTATGTTGAACAGCCTGAAGGATTCATGTGCAAAGATAAGCCTAACCATGTTTACAGGTTGAAAAAGGCCCTCTATGGCTTAAAACAAGCACCTAGAGCTTGGTACTCTAGGCTGGACAGTCATTTAATTTCTAATGGCTTTGTTAGAGGAGGTGTAGATAGCAATCTTTATGTTAAAACTGAAGGTTCTGATATTTTGGTTGTTGAAATATGTTATTTTGACACTATCATCATATTTAACAATGTTATCATGAGTAAAAAATTCTCTTAGATATGTCATCAAATTTGAAATGTCAGTATTAGGAGAATTAAATTTCTTCTATGGGTCTTCAAATCGCCAACGTAAAATGGAAGATATATCGCACAAACCAAGAGGTCTAAAGAAAGCTTAAGATTTCAGATGGAAGAAGATAGCACTCCTTCAACTAAGGTTATGATTCTCTTGATACATCTAAATATAGACAATGATCGACAATCTTTTATATTTAACTGCCTCTTCATTATGCAGGCAGTTTGCACGTTGCACAAGACGAATCCCATGTACTGATGTTGATTTTTAAATACATTCAGGGCCCTTCATCTTTTTCTCCCCTGGTTGTTTGGAGATAGGAAAAGCAAATGGTGTTGCCTTTCTTGGTGATCGTTTTGGCATGGCAAGAAACAAGTATCTATTTCTCTTTCTCTATTGAAGCAAAATACATTGAAGACTCAAGTTATTTGGATGAGTCAAACTCTCATCTAAACCTGTTTCTATTCTTTGATAACACTTCTCAAAAAATCTTGTTATGAGATTTTCTGCACCAAGTAGTTTACACAACAAGAGGAGCAAAAGAGTTATTTGAAAGGCTAACTTCGATTGGGAGCCTTAATCATCCTTTAGTCCAGCTTCAGCTTAGGGGGAGCATGTTATATGTTTTGATTCACTTACAAATCTCCTACAGTCTTGGTTGCTGCACTGTTACTCTTTTGTAGTTGTTTCTGATGATATTTTGGTTGGCTTCTCAGTTGTGTTTCATGGCAATGCACATTCTTCTCTTCTATTCTTTGTCATTGTGGAAAAAAGGGGGAGAGTCATTTGTGTTTTTCCATCAAGGACAAAGGGGGAGTTTGTTGGATCTTAGTTGTGTTTATGGTTTTTCCTTGATGACAAAATCTCTTTCAGTTAGTTCCATTGATGATCAGTCTCAGTTTGGATCCTTATGATTTATTATGGCACTTCTTTGATGTCTCTTGGCTATTACAGAAAGTTATTTGTTATGGTTAAATTTTATGGTGATGAGTTTTCTGGTTCAAGTTATGAATGTTATATCTTTGACTGACAGAGTTTGAAAGATGGTTTCTTTGTTAGGATGGTTCTCTTTGCATAGCAGGCTTACACATCGGTGTGAGAATGGCAAGGTCTCCCCGATTCATTTTGAAATGTCTTTGTTGCCTATCGGCAAGACATTTCTGATGTTATGTCGATTGAATTTAACATACAGGCTACAGTTAGCAAGACCTCTTTCTTTGTTTCAGTGACAGAAAGTGATCTCTATCAGCATATGTTATTCCGTCGGTATGTGGTCTCAACGAAATAGGTATGTCACACCGATCGGAGATCAAAAGGAAACTCATCGACAAGATCTTAAGGCTTCGGCGAAGAGTCATAGCGAATGTTCAATGTCACACCGACCGTCGTTGGACAATTGCCTTCAGAAGGACATTCTGGAAGTCTCAGTGAACAGGTGTGAATTCAAGGTGTTTCGGTATGACTGAAACGATCTACAAGATATCTCCCTGAAGGTTGTAGGTTACAGCGACTCATAAGAATTGAAAAGTCTTTTCGATGAGACTCTTTCATCGAAGTAAGGTCATGGCAAGGATGGTGTGACTTGTCGACAAAGTCAAATGAATGACTTTCGGTATGACTCAAGCATTCTGCGAGAGGTCTCCCCGATGACAGTATGCTATAGCGACATTCAAGATGCTGGATGTCTTTCGATAAAACAAAGCAAAATCTACAAAACATCTCCCCGACAACAGGATGTCACAGCGACAGTTTGAAGGATGCATTCGGTGAGAGAACCATTATGCTATAGTGACTTACAAGGGGTAAAAAGAGACTTTCGGTGAAACACAGTGTGATTTGCATAGGGTCTTTCCGATATCAAAAGGCTACAGCGAAAGTGAATGAAACGTAAAGGGCATCTCGGTGAGAAACTTTCTTATGTCTCAGCGATTGGTAAGAACTTATGATATGAGCTCTCGGTGTGACATTATGTATTCGTTATGACTTCTCCCAACTCTGTTGGGTTTTGGCGAAAGTGACAAACATAAGGTTGTCTGGCGACGTTAAATTTTCCTTCGGCATAACGTGTCATCGATGGGAATAAAAAGGAATAGGGTAAAATTTTTGAGTTTATTCTTTTAGCTGGGTATCGAACCCTAGCCTGGCTGCCATCATGAGTGTTTGTGTTTTTGTTGTTGCTGACTGTAATAGTTTTTACAAGTGGTTTATGGAAGGTTTATTTGGTGCATTTCTGATTGGAAGCTCGACAGTGGTTGATGGAGCCATGGGAGTTACAGATTTTTCTGGTATTTTTATTTATGTGTTTCATACTGCGCATATTGGTTTATTATCACCATTTTCTTTAACTGCTCTCTACATCTTTGTTACTATTATGACAAATGATGCCCTGACTGAGTATTTTCTTTCATGCATTAGAGGTTATGATTTTCTATGGTGGGCAGTTGTGCTTTTTATGTAGTGAAATGATCCCATACGCCTCAGATTTATTGAGGATAACTCTTAGCTGGTTGAAACGGCTCTTGTATTGGTTGGTTGTTTAGTCGTTACTTCTGAAGACTGTTACTTATCTGGCATTTAAATCAAAAGATGTATATATAGAAGCAGAAAACTATGTTTCTATTCGGTTGATGTAATTCTAAGATTATCATTCCTTGGCTGTATGAAAATGTATGGATAAACTCTACAATAAAAGATGCAGAGACTTTGTAAATTTCTTCTCTACATAGTATTTTGGGGATTCAATTATTGAATCTTCAAGGTATTCTATAGATGAGAAAACAGAGAGATATGTGCTTAACTGAAAATAGAGAAATCCTCTGAATCACTATTATTGTTCAAAACATAATTTGAGGGGTTGGTACTCCTTGAGATAGATATCTCTAAACGAAGGGTTGGTGCTCCTTGGGTGGGTGCTCAAAAATCAGCCTATAAGGCATTGTGAACAATTGTTTAAAAGATTAAGCCTAGAAGGCATTTCAGGAGTGGTTTTTATACCCCAGGAGGGTTTTCCACTCAGAAAAATCTTGTATCTATTTGTTCTTTTGTGTTCTCACTGCTTTACTGTGTTGTTGTTGTTGTTTCAGTTCACTGTTGAGTCATTAATTTTCTCAATTTTGTTGATGAATGATTACATTCAACTCATGAATGCATTAATCAAAGTAATATTGAGATCAAATCTGAGCTGTGTGTTGAAATTTTTTGAATATGTAAAAATTGGTCAAATCTGTTAAGTCACTGATTCACCCCCCCCCTCTCAGTGTCTTTTTAACTCCAACAATCTATATTACAGCCAATAAAAGAGTTTAAGACATGTTGTTAGTTTATTCCTCATTGTATATGTAGTGACAAAAATTGTACTCCCTTCTTGGAGATAGTAGAACTTCACACTTAGTTTGGACCCATTTTAGCACCCTTGCATTCATGCCCCTTAAATCATCATTAATAGGCCCCTAAGACCATTTATAATGCATCCCAGGGCTCATTTCAATTGAAATCCTAACAAATTCAATAAATACATTTAATATTCTAACCTCTCAACATTCTTTCACCCCAAAAATCTAGGGTGGGACCCATATGCCACCTTGGGCGTATGAGTCCCCTAGGTGGGACCCACACACCACCTTGGGTGTATGAGTCCCATTCGAGGCCTTTTTAGGGGTTTGAGCGGGAAATCGAGGTTTTTAATTCAAATTTTTTTAAATGTCGACATTTGGGATCTAATAAATGGTAAATTAGATAGGATTCCTATAAAAGCTAAGTTTCAGATTCTTTTTTTCAACTAGAACTAGAGAGAGAGAGAGGGGGGGGGAGAGAGAGAGAGAGGGAGAGAGAGAGAAGCAAGTAAGCAAGTGATTCACATTCAAGAGCAAGGAACAAGAAAAGTTGAAGTCTTGGAGTAGCATTATAGTTTTTTTGCAGATCTTCAAGCTCACTTTCATTTCAAGATCAAGCATTGCCAAAGATTGACGATGGTTGACTATGGAGGATCATGATGGATTCTAGGTTGGGGAGATGCAACTATTGAATCAACCCTAATGAATTGTTCCCTAAGTGATTCCATCTTCCATTATCATTCTACTTTCTACCTAAAGGAAGGTACATTCATTCTTATGGCTTATCAGGGTGATTAGAGATCTCCCAAAGTGAGTCATCATCATTTTAATGTATCATTTATGCATCCTATTCTAGTGCATTAGAGTAGGGTTTATTGCATTTTAGATCTCTTAATCTTAGACACACTTAAGATTAGGACTTTCACACGCATTTCCATTTCAAATCTATACTTTCTATCAAGGTTTAACTACCAAAATAGGGGTTTGACCAAGGCAAACCCCCCATAAGCAAATCAACACAACATTTTTTTTCTGTAGATTTGTAATAGGTTCAGATCCGAAAGTGAAGTTTGAAAGACATAAGAAGGAAGTGCAAGGATAGAAGGATAATTTTAGATCTTACTTTTTCATAAAGGAAGAGTGGGACTAAATTTTCCTATTGGGTGTATGAATCCCAGTATACTCTTTTTGTCGGCTTTCTGCATATGTTGATTGGTCACCAAAAGATTCCAAATTCTTCCCAGAAACCCTGTAGTAGGACTAAATTGCTTAGTCTAGCGTATCAGTCCCAGTCTACCTCAAACAATAGATTTTTAGAGTTTCAGACCTTACTTTGACTCCATCATTCTCCTAGGTACTTTTTTGTTTCATTTCTATTTGTCAATTTGATTTCATGTTCTCAAGTTTCTAGGGTTTTGTGCATAAGTGTTTTCATTTCTCATTTGAAGATTCATTTAATGGTGAACCCCCATCCAATCACACAAGGAAACCCCTAATCCATCTCTCAATCAAGTCACTTAATTGAGGGATCTAGGTTTCCCAAAGATTAAAGTGTGAAATAGGTCCAATTCCATCTCCCAAAAGGTGGAACACTTTCTGTTTAATCATTTTGGTGAACCTTACCTTTGGACCCTTGAATTTCTAATTTGGAGAATATTTTAGTCCTAGATCTATTTTGCATTAAATTTTCATTAGTTAAATTGCATTTAGGGCTTCTAAATATTGCATAAGTTAAAAGTGCATATAGGTTGCATTTTTTTTTGCATTATGAATCATTCAATTTCATTGGAAATCTATAATTTTAAATAGTCATTTAGAATACAACCTAAACACCCTAAAATCCACTCAGAATTTGTTGAATCTAGTTTGAAAACCCTAATCTGGGACTCATTTGCCCACCTGGGCGATTTAGTCCCTGCATAGGTCTTTTTCCCATATTTTTGGGTATTTTGTGTTGTTTGTTTTTCACTATCTGAACCTGTCAAAAACCTAATTGGGACTCATTCACCCACCTGGGTGATTTAGTCATGAATCAGGTTTGAATTTGTATTTTACAACATTAAAATCTTGTCATTTGTGTTTCTGGTTGTTGTCTTTAGATTCCTGTTTTAGTTTGCAGAATTACTGTCATTGGCAATCTTTTCGCAATTGGTTTCATTTCAAGTACATTTTTCAATTGTGGATAGAATTAGATTATTTCACTTTCATTGTTTGATAAGATTAGATTACATTTGGCATTCATTAGAAAACTAAAACTAAAAAATATCAAAACCAAAACAACCGTAAATCGATGAACCCCTTGGAGAAAGCATAGTTATTTGAGTATGTCAAATCTCTTTTTCCAAGTTAACCTATCCCTCAAACCCTTTAGTAGTGATGAATTTGACATGTTAGATGAAGCCCTCGAGGATTTCATCTCACAAGGTTCATCCACTAAAGCTTGTTATAGCAAACTAAAACAAAGAGAAGTTAATGTTGTCCAACGTCAACTCATCCTTTACCCACCCTCAAACCCAATCTCAAACTCAAAACAAACATGTTCTCATCCTTGAACCACCTAAGAATAATGTTTCATAGCAATCAAGTTATAATACCATTGCTCATACATATAACACTACAAACAATCTGCAACCAAGACAAACAACTTCAATATCCCTCCCTTGGCCTCAACCCATCTTGCCTAGTGCTCCTCATTTTCCTTCACATAGTGGGAAGGAGTATGATCTTGTTGAATAACTTAAGAATACTCACACAAAGATATCACTATGGGATCTAATTCAAAATTAACCTAGTTATCATACTATGCTTCAAACGGCCTTGCAACAAGTTGTGGTTCCCTTTAGTGCAAATCCAAGTGATGTAGCAGCTCTAATTCAAGGAATGAATGTAGTTAACATTGACATTACCTTTCATCAAAATGAGTTACCTCCCTTGGAAGTGAGAAAGAAAAATAATTCATGATAATAGTTATCTTCAATAGGATAGGGATAAAGTGAACCCTTGTCGACAATGGCTCAACTCTTAACGTGTGTAGTGTAACCCTCTTGGATAAACTTGGTGTGGATAAATCAAGAATTGAAACTAATTCCTTATCAATTCAAGGATTTGACAATGTAGGAAAGCAACCGCTTGGTGTGATCACTTTGCCTATTACAGTTGGGAAGGCCACATTATAAACTCCTATCCACGTTATGCCTCATGATCTTTCATACAATCTTCTTTTAGGAAAACCATGGATTCATGAAATGCATGTGGTGCCATAAACTCTTCATCGTATCATGAAGTATGTATATAACAATAAAGTGTGCCAAATTAAAATAGACCCTAAGCCCGAAAGTTACTTACAAATTGAAAAAGGAACGACGAGTCCTCTAAGGACATTAATCCCAACTTCAAAGATAGAACCTATGAAAGAAGAGCAACAAGAGATGAAATAAGTGTCAAAGTTATTGGAAGATGATTGGGGTTCATTAAACTTCACATCTTCATTCATGGGAGAGTACACAACTTCAACAAAAGTGGAGAAATAAAAAGAAAAGGAGAATACAATAATGTCAATGCAACACATGGAATAACCATCAAAGGGTGAAGATTCAACATGCATTCAAAAAGACAACACTTACACAACCAAATTTGAAGAAAACAATTATGACCCACCGCCGATGTAACAACCTTGATGTTCTACTCAGTAAAATTTCAAAATTTTCACCTCAAGTGAATGATCCATGATGCCACAACATAGCAATATTTTTTTTTCTTTTCCATAATGTAAATTACATGCACATTTAATATGAACACTAATCCAATCTTCCATTTCATTTCATTCTAATTCCACAAATCTTTTCATAACATAGATTTCATATTGAATAAGCTCAAGTTTATCATTCAAGAATACATCCTTCCATATAAATGGGTAAAAAATACATACAAAGCTCATATGAGCTTCATTTAGCAATATATATATATATAAACCAGTCTTGATGTCGTTGCTTTGGTGCATACATTCTACATGTCCCTGACATTGGTGAAACATCACTCAAGCACTTTTTTGCCAACCACTGACTCAAATGCGGTCCCCCACACATCTTCCACATATGGTAAGATGGCCCTTCCATTTGACGAAGTGTTTGGTTGGTAAAACCTCATAACATTAGCCTATCTGAGCTTAGTGGTGTTCCCTACATAACTAGAACTTGCATCCACTACAATCCTGAACTAGCATGCATAAAAGGAACATAGTGAATTGACAATGCAATTAGTGGAAAATTACACTACTTTGGCCAAAGTATTCTCACCCAGTACTTCAAGTGACAGACATCCTATTCACATACACTACCTTAGCTCGGTTTGGTTTACGACCATTCATATACTATTCATAGGTAGTTTTCTTACATATGTAATTTGTAACCTTAGAAACAACATATTCCCTTTTTTCAAAATACAATGGTATCTCTACCAACAAAGTTTAAGCATAAGTTACTCCCCTTTCAATGGATATTATAATCCCTAGGTACATAATATACAAGCTTTTCTAGTATATACATTAACTTTGCATAAACAACTTAACAAGCTATTCCATTCAATGGACAACTTAGTCTTAGAAATAACTTTATAATCTAAAGTATAGCTACATAAGCTTCATCTTATCATAGATTAAATATTCATAAATAACTAACTCTATTCAGTAATTTATCACTTTTATTAAGTGATTTTCATCAAGAGTATAATCTCTTTAGTAAATGACCTCAATTGAAAAACATTCATAATAGTAAATTATTTTATTCGAGAGTGTAATCTCCTTAGTAAAAAGGGATACTCAAAGAGTATAAATTCGTTGACAATATGACTTCATATAAAGAGTATAAAACAACCAATTAGGTAACAAATCTAACTCAATAGGTAATCCCACCTATGGCTCCAATCAAATAGTCATTCATAAGCTCAAGTGATCAACTTAATCACATAGGTGAGTTTCAACCTTGGTTAATCCTAATCCCTAGTTAAAGATAACAACCAATGACTAGTTCGATCATGTAGGTTAATCTAAACCTATGTGTTCCAAACAAAGGCCAAATAAACAATCCTACCAAGTAGGTTATTTCCAACCTATAGGTTCCAATGAGTAGTCAAGTACATATCCCAACCTAGTAGGTAATCTTCACCTAAGATTTCATTCATTACTCAAATAAACATCTCAACCAAACAGGTTATTCTAAACCTAGGGTTTCATTTAAGAGTAAGGTGATGATCAAATGATCATTCTAGTATAGATTATTGATATGGTTTGCATGACGTCACATCCTATCATATCTTTCATACCATCACTATGGCTATATAGCTAAACCTTAACATTTCCAAGGTTTCCTAGCATAATAAGCTGATAGTGTCAAGTCACTTCATGACATTGATATATTTCAGACTATACATGTATTCTAAACTATCTATGTATAAAAACATCATCTAAATTCCCATATAGGGTATATAGCCTAATAGATAGGTTTCTTAAGCAAATATCAAACAAGATCATGCGAGTAACTTTGTATCAAATAACTTAAGCTTTTTTCATCAATTCTAGTATGTAATACTAATGACAATATTCACTCCTTAATAAGGAGTATGTACAAGCAATCGTAAGGAAAACATATCAATAAGTATTTCCCTTTCCTATAAGAAAATAGAACATATTTCTATTTCAAGCAAACAATGCAAATTCCAATTTAAACACACAAGGCAAACAATCTTTTAGTTAAAAGATAATACATGAAGAGAATATAATCTCATTCCTGATAATCACTTAATCCAATCAAATCTTTGGATCTCTGTCTTGGCGGCCTCTTTAAATCAACTTAGCAACCAACCTCTATTAACTATTCTCACAAAAATTTCCTCACAATAGCTCTCAATAAACTAAGAATCCCTCAATGAAATATACAACAGAAATGGAGCAGTGTAATGTTGCAAATGAAAGGGTGTTTCAAATGAGGTGAGTTTTCCCTATATATATACCCAAAAATCAGCTTCTCAAGGCTAAAAAAAAGGTCTATTCTATGTTGCTTCTCAATCGTAAACAGTTGACTCAGCTTGCCAGTAGAAAGGTGGCGGATTCCTATCAAGTTAATCATCAATACTATACAATAGATGAATCTAATGCTTCCCACAACAGGTTTGAAAAATTCGTAAAGCACATGCTTTATATAGCAAATCAGTTTTCAAGATTGAAAGACTTCTAAAGTAATCAGAGAATTCATAATATGGCACCAAGTTTATAGCACAATCCCTATTCTCAAGCCCATGATTAAATAGAAGAAATGATCTAACATATATTTTTTGCACATAATTAGTCAGATTAGTCTATACTTGGAAAGTGACACACAACATTGGCTTGACCTCTTAGCATTTATATTGTTGTTTGACTTGGTATGTTGCACTCAAGAAATACATTGCACTTTAATTTTGTTTCATTATCTTTTACACAACATATTTAATTCTCACGTATTTCCTTTGCACTTTATCTTAAATGTTAAATGCGCCTCATTCACGTATTTCATGTGTGGATAAAGGTTATACTATAATCATGCATTATCAAATGATAATATATGCAGTCACGTTTTTATATAATATTCACTCATGTATAAACAACACGAGCTTTGTAATAATCAATGCTTTCAATCTCTCAAGTGCGGGTACATACATTAACTCTACACTATAGTATTAGTGTTATCTCCTCATTAATTGACCTTAATACATTTTCCTTAATTCAACATATATATATATATATATATATTCATTAGTATTAAGTTCATTTAAATAATCCATTCGATATTTGAATGACTATAACCATGTTATCATTTCCACCAAACAATATGCTTGTCGCTTGTATATCTACATACCCATATATATATATATGCGTAATGCAATGCTATATATATTATATACTTATATATTAATATATGCAATGTACGTTTCTGTTACGTACTTCACATGCATATATTAGTATATACATATATTACACATATATATCATCACTTTGATTCTTTAATTTAAACACATATATATTTCAATGTACGTTTATATGCATATACATACATTAATGTATATGTATACACATTTCCTTTGACGTAATCATATACACTACATTTATATATATATATATATATATATATATATATATATATATATATATATATATATATATATATATACATATCACTATTTTGCTACTCATTATTTATCACATAATTCAATCCAAGAATGCTCCTAACTGAAATCATGATCCTGTCTAATGCAAACACAACATGTCTAAAAGATGAATTACCTACTCCCAAAACTATGGATTGACTCAAATATTCTTAGAAGTGAGTGTGTGTTTGAAAGCTTAGTAAGGTTTCATTTAAGGTTACCTGACCAAACACTTCTCCTGAGTGATACTTCCCGTCCTTGCATCCAGCTTAGCACATTTACAATGGTAGTTAGACGTTCAATGAAATCCACTTTCATCACAAAGCATTAGAATATTCATAATACATATTCTTTCATTGTTCATCATTAATATAATCATAATTACTCTGTCAAAGCAATAGTAACTTAATACCTATTTCAGTATTCCATTCTTATATCAAACATATCAAAATCATGATTGCATTTATCATCATATTTACTTGTGAAGGTAAAAGTAACTCAGTAACAACAATAAGGGGTGTGACATACTTCCCCCCTTGTGAATCATCATCCCTAATGATTTAAAGAACTTTAAACATATAGATATAGTCAAATAAAGGTTTTACTTACCATTTCCAAATCTTAAAAGAATTATAAAATAATCTTCCCTTGTAGCATCACTCCTTGCTATCTTGTCCTTCCTGGTCCTTGCATTGAGTGTCCTTGCTAATGCATAGGGGAAACTTGTGTTCTTTACACATACTTTCTCTCTCAAAGAACTTTATACATTATAATAATATTATCTTGTACGCACATCTCAAGTACAATAGTGACTATATACTACATGACACCTATGTCACAGTGATTGGAAAACACGTTCTCATTGGATAATGAATTTATCCTTAGTGTAACCTAAATAGATAAGGATTTTTAGTGTATTGTACACTAAATTGTGGGTCCCATCCTTTCCTTTGGTATTTACACCATTGAACAACTCAGAAGCCAAGACCATCCATCACTAACACAACCATTTTCCTCAAGCACTACATTGCTTCCTAATTCAAACTTTGTATCAACAAGGATTGTATTTGACCTTTCAATATATTCTTCCACGTTGTCAACCTTTCAGGTCTAAGGTTATCCCTATTTCTTAGCCTATTTTAACTTAGGATAGATTGAAACCTCCTTCCATATAATGGACCAAACTTATAGAAGTATAATTATTCTTTCAATCCTCCAAGAATTGGTTTATTAATTTTTCCTATCTAGCTATCTTAAAATAATATATTGAGCATTTGTTTACTTGAATTTCTCATAAGATGATCATGGTTTAAAAAACCTTATCACTACTTTATTTTTCCCATCTGAGATTACCTTCTTAGGAACATTTAGCTACTGATTTTTCCACTTGATGTTTAGAACTACTATCCTAACAATAAATTTTCCTAACCAAATTGGTTATCTTGGTGAGTCTATACCCATAATGTTATGTCAATTCCATTGACATATACAAATTAACTATCTTGTGTTCTATCACTTCCCTTTGGAATCTCAAGAGAGTATACATGTCCTATCGATGACAACATCATGTTTTTTATCTTCTTAGCATACTGGACAATATCTTGCTCCATACCTTGTAGCATCTTACTCTATCTTTTTCCAGATTATAGTGGTTCCTTATTTGACAAATAATTTTCTCATTCCAATGTCCTGAATGTGACATCAATTTCCTCATTTCATTCCTTAATCTTCCAAAATTTTGGTACATAGGTCCTTTTTCGATCCATATTAGCCTATTCCAACTATGTGGAAACCTATTTCATAGACTCATGCCACTTTTGATTCTTGAATATAATGGTTAGATATCTTGCGAAGATACATCTCCTTTATCTTAATACATCTACACCTTAGATTTCTTTTATCCTATGATTGTTCCCAAGATGTAATCTAATTTTTTAGCTCAATTTAACTTTTGTGATGAGTATCTTGTCTTAATTCGGGTATCAATTCTCGTTGGTTCCCATAAGATATCAAATTTAATTGCATACCTAATTACCAAGAACATACGTTTCTCAACGACTCCAAACTATGAGTAATTAGATCTTCATTTTCCTATTCCAAAGGTAATGATCTTAGCTTTCATGATCAAGCATATTGTCTATCCTTTTCTAAGGCATCATTGATAATAGAAATTGATCTTACAATTATATACACACACACACATATATACATATATATACATATATGTATATACATACACATATATATATACATACACACACACATATATATATACATACATATATATATGCATATACATATATGTAATGCCTTGCCACGAACCTTAAAGAATAACACAAACACAATGGAAACGTAACAATTTTTTATTTTAAAGTGTAATTATAACATGTAATGTGAACAACACTAACACATACATTCTTTAAAGTACATGGTCCAATGCAATACATTTGAATTCCATATACATAAGTAGAATAACCATAGCATATAAGTATTACTCATGAAATTAAATTACATATATCTAAAGCATTTATTTTGTTTCATAAGATACAAAGTTCATAAAGGAATCATTTATAGCTTGCATTCATTCCATAAAGTAATTACAAAGTTCATTACCAAGATGAGGAAGTTCATAAAATTAAAGTTACAATTACAATGATACAAAATTCCTCCTCGAATACAAATGAGGAGTAATACATATACAAATATCCACTGATACAAAGAACAAAAGAGATGATATATATCAACTGGTACATGTGAGCTCTCCAATCTAGAAGATCTCGCTATTACGAACATGGAATGGGGACCCAACGGTGTATGGTGCACGTTCCACCCAACCAAGTGGTACCCGAAGGCCCACCCCCCTGTGCTAGAAGATAGTAAAAGGGATCCCAAGACAAACTAACAACCTCTAGTCATAGGAAAACTCAAGACTTGACTACACAAGTATAACACATAACATGAAGATTACATTGCTTCCAGAGTAAAAGAATCAAGTACATCAATTGAATATCTAAATTTTTGTCATAGGAGGAGTGTCACACATAAATTGCTATGGGTTACCCTAGTGTCCCTTTGTGTGCCAGACCCCCAATTGAGAACCACTCTCCTACCAACAACATAAGGATCTAAACCAATACTCAAGGGTATACACGATGCACAAATATCAATAATAGATATCAACTATGATACAAGAGACAACACATCCCCGTTTGTAGTAACCAGGTGATTAACTGAATAATCAAGTGCACTACCTAAGAAAACATAAGGGCTAAATTACAACTCACAAGAACTCCCTCATAAAGTAACAACATTTGGAAGACTTACATTCAAAATTAACCCAAATTGTCCTAACAACGAGAACAAAAGAGATCACAACTTTAAAAGTAATTCAGGCAATTGAGTAAACTACAATTAGGATTTCCTAAATCCAAAATAAAACAATAACACGTTGCTTGAAATTAATCTATTTAAATATAATTCCATTTACAATAATAAAGAAATTAAAACTAATTGTTTAACTTCAATTTCACAAATACACATAAATAAAATATATTTCTCTCTTTTAAAATATTTCATATTAATATATCTAAGTTGTGCATGTACATGCACTTATTATAAAAACATACATTTAAATATATATATTATTTAAATGTTTAATACCAATTTAAATATATATATATATATATATATATATATATAATATTTAACTATTTAAAACTAAATACAGATTCCAAAACACAATCTCTATATATATATATTCATTTTAAATATAAATATATATATATATATATTTAAATATTAATTTACAATTTTTTAACAATACTAAACATAAAATCAGTCTGTTGCGACTTTAATAACTTTTGTTTTCGGATTTGGGTTTCTCTGAAATTTTTAAGAAGGTGCGCCACCAAGTCTTTTAAAACATATAAAAAAATTAGCCATACCCAGTTAGTAAATTTTTAGTTATGATTAATTTAGTGACTCTCTCTGCTGTTTTTTTAAACAATTTTTCCTAGAGGAAGTTATTCACAAAAAAATTTCTACAGGAAAAGATTTACAAATTAAACAGAGGTTTCCAATTTCAACAAAATTTTAATAGAGAAATTTCAATTTTCACAATTTTAACAAAGGATCTCAATTCAAACCCTACAAAGATTTTCTAAACCCTCTAATGTATTCCCTCTAGAATTTCAATTGTTTTAAACACAATTTACCTATAGAGGATCTAAAGTTTTCACAATTTCTCTACATAAGCTTTTCGACAATTTTCCTACAGAAGCTTCTAAAAATACATGTCAATTTCCCAAACAACCTTTCAAATTAACAAAATAAAATTAAAGATTCTACAAATTTAACAAATCCTCTTGTACAAACAATCTTTCAATTTTTACAAAAATTAAGCAAAACTTCTACATAATAGATTTTGTACAGATAATCTTTCCAAATCAACAAAATAAATAAAACAATAAAAGAACCTGTTTTCCAGAAGTTTGAAGAAATGAAATTTGAAGCAGAGTCTCACCTTCAGAATTCAATTCCCAAAGCCTTTTCCAAAATTACCACTTCCAAAAAGATGCAAAAATACAGAGCCCAAAATCTTCCTGAGAACCTCCTCTAATTTTCAACAAACAATTTCTAAAATATCCCTCTTTCCATTCTCGTGAAGTAATTTCTTACCTCTTCCAGTTAATACCAATTATTCTCTCCCAAAAATCATTCTCAATAAAAATTTCTTAATTACTTTTTCTCAACACTTGTCAAAATTAAAATATCTTTCTCAACAACACATATATTTCCTCTAAAACATTTACAAGTCATTTTTGCATTTTAATAATTCAAACCACATTTTAATCTCTAAATAAATTTAATCAATTAATCTATTCACTTAATAAATAAATTTAATAAATAAATTTAATAAATAAATTTAATCAATTAATTTATTTACTTAATAAAATAAATTTAATCACAAGGATTAAATTACTTTGCCAAATAAATTAAATTTAATTAATTAAATTAAATAAAAAGCTTTTAACAACATTAATCTAAAATAAATAAATAATCATTTAAAATATTTAATCATCAATTTTTCACAAAGCAAACCTTGCAAGATAAATAAATATCAAAGCAAACATGGACAACATGACCACAAAACATACTGAACAAGGACTAATGACACACTATGACTAGGGTTGTGGTTTGACTAGGGAAACCCCGTTACTATCTCCCAATCAACTTTTCTGTTGAGCAATAGACACACTCAAACCTATAAATCCAGGTGGAGCCGATGTCTTGTACCTGTTCACTCAAACATATAAATTAGAGTACACATTCATAATAGTCGAGGTGCTAGGAAAGGAACTCTAGCAATCGTATCTCATTCTTGTATGTCCCCATACGTTCAATAGTATGATGCTGCCCTTTCCACGTATCCTCACAACATGCTACTACATCACTTAACTACCCAATAAATCTCTGCATCATAATAATAAAAAAACAATGTGCATCATACCCACAAAAGTACCATCATAAGCTCTTGTTCCATCTTCCTCTTCAGATTCCTTAGCTAGACTACCTACACATCCCAAGTGAGAACAGAGGGGCACTACATTCTCCCCCCCTAAAAATTGACTTACTCCTAGAAGTCACAAGGCTCAAAATGGAAACATAAACACATTAGTCCCAAAATTTCTCTAATCTATAATTAATGTACATCCTCTTTTTGAATTATTACAATTAAAATCACTATCTGGCTACACATTTGAAAATAATATCTTTCTAACCACCTTTATTTAGAAAATCAATACATTTATTACAGTAAGATACTTGATTTTAACACTAATAAATATAGCAAGTACTCCAATTAACTCAATTTTTCATTCCCAATACAAACATCTTCAAAATCTCATACAAGGAAAACACATCATATGATTACTTGATATTTAAAAATACACACCATCTCATGTTTTCAGAAACATATAAAAGTATTCAATTTCAAATGCATTACCATTTCTTTTTTCTTTTCCCTTCACTTACAACTCCTCTTCCAGTACACTGTTAAGCAATCAATACAATAGAATGCTACATTTCCATAAACATAACATAAATACACCCACAAACACACATTTTTATCCATTAACCATCATTGACAAACAAGACATTCCACTTTATTCATTTTACAACACTAAACATCACATCACAAGGCTACACAAGGGTCCATCTGGACACCGAAAAGCAACATACTAATCCATGATACATAATCCATGAGCCAAGAGCCAATATCCATCTCACAAAATCCATACCTCACACTCAGTGGCTTGATGGTGTTAGGCCACACACACCTGGTGAGACCATCCAAGCAAGAACACAATGACCTATCTCTTGTTGTATAAGGTGGTTAGCCTCCAAGAGATAGTCATCACACATAGGTGGGTAGTGGGTCCTAGCTGTGTAACAGCCTCACATACCCCCATCCTCAAGTTTCCTTGCTTCTGCTTCCTCGTATACAGTCACCAAGTATGCCTCATACATCCTTGGAGAGGAATCACAATACAACACATGGACGACATCGAAAACAATAAGGATGAACTAGTTTAGCCACCAAAGTCATAAATAAACATCAAATAAGATTCAATTTTCAACAATAAGATAAGAAATGCATGCAATTTTAACACTAAATCAAATGTAACCACGAGGGCTACGAGTAAATAAGATCACAAAGTGTGGCTAAACCATTATAATCAAATATAAATAAGGTTTCGACCTTCACAATCAACATAAAATCATCAATAACCATAAAGAAAGTCCACAATCTTCAAAATTACACTATACAACACTATGTGACTAGATACTAGCCACCAAACAAGGAAGGAGGGAACAACGTCCAGCTATAACAGTAGCCCACATGTGGTGTGGAGTGAGTACGCCATCCACATGTCATAGAGTGTACTCCTTGGCAACACCCTACCTCGTGTCATCACGCGACATGGTCATACACCAGCCGGAGAAGGCACAAATTGGTCGTATGCCACATGGCAATGTGTTTGTGGCTCCGCATAAATAGGCATGCGTAGATCACATCCTGCATAGCGATACCTCGTGGAGAAGACACACACATGTATTCATCTAGCCAGAGGTATACATGGCTAGGACATACCCATATGCTAACTGACCCAAGTATTGTCAAAGCAACCATGGGTATCCCTCTACAAGTGTGTGAGGCCCCATAACTCTCATCACACAAGTAGACTATCATAACACAATCTCGTAGTGTACCTTCACGTGTCTATGCACGTGGCATCGTGTCCTCGAGCCCAACTCACACAACATCATCACCAGTATGGTGTCGAAACAATAGTGGGGTGTGGCATCGTATCCATTACATCATGTCAGAACATGTACATATACAGTATATATAATGCATATATGAGTATATCAATATGGGGCTACTCGAGCTTCACCTCTCATACGGACGAGGTTGACTTGCTAACGCTAGATCAACACCCCTATAGGCGGCTAGGAAAATACTCACAAACCAATGTTGCAGTACTCAAAACTGTGGGGATTAGGTTAACACATATAGATCAAGTACCTTGATCCATAATAAGGGAAAGTAGTGGGTACGTTTCCTCAGGATCGGTTGAGCTAAGATCGCTCTGTGTCGCAATGCGCGTACATTGCATACTTCACCCAAGAAACTTAGTGGCTGCTACTATCCCTTCATGGATTGAGGGGCTAGAGAACCAAAATAAAAGAATCTGTGAAACTATCTTTTGGCTACTCTTATATATGTACATTTTCAACCACACGTGGGTTGGCCCTCAATCAGGTAACAAACATACAAACAAACAAAATGGTATGGTTAATCCCACACCAAATACAACATATTTCAAATGGATGGGTACATCGTATTACCATCTCATGAGCTCACAAAGCAAATACAGGGTATTCACAACACTCAACCTATGCACAGTTACTAGTTTCTCACATTTACAAGGGGGTAATACAATTACATACACATTTTCATAAATTCATTTACTTCCATAATCCATGTGATTAATATCATCACATATATCCATAACTCATCATTAGCTTTTCTTGCAATACACCCAACACAAATCCATATTTCACTATTCAGAATAGGAAAAAAATTATCTTTTATTCAAGAGAGTGGTTAAAACCCCAGACAACTCCATGTTATGAATACATACTGACATACTTAAGATAGAGTATCACATAATCATTTTTAATACAATTATCAACTATTTAGTCATCTATAACAAGAAGAATAGAAGGAGAAAATATCATCTCTTATCTACCTCAAGAGTAACTAGGTTGACCCCAAACATAAACCACACAATAAAGTCAAGGTAAACAAAGAAAGGAATACACACATAAGAGTGCAAACAATAAGGACATCCTAATGGGCTCATTTGAAACCAGAGTACCCAGTGTTTAAACTTGGGCTCTGATACCATGTGTAATGCCCCACCACGTAACCTAGAGGACGATGCAACACTGTGGAAGCACAACTATTTTTTTCTTAAAAAGAGTAACAATAACAAGTAAGGTAATCTACTCTAAACACATACATCCTCTAGGCCACACAATGCATCTACATGTGAATCTCGAAACTTACAAAATTAATCTAAAATAAATAAATAATCATTTAAAATATTTAATCATCAATTTTCCACAAAGAAAACCTTGCAAGATAAATAAATATAAAAGCAAACATGGAAAATATGACCACAAAACATACCGAATAAGGATTGACGACACACTGTGACTAGGGTTGTGGTTTGACAAGGAAAACCTCGTTACTATCTCCCAATCAACTTTTTCGTTGGGAAATGGACACGCTCAAACCTGTGAATCCAGGTGGAGTTGATGTCATGTACTTGTTTACTCAAACATACAAATTAGAGTACACATTCATAATAGCTGAAGCGCTAGGAAAGGAACTCTAGCAATCGTATCCCATCTCGTATGTCCCCATACATTCAATGGTACGATGCCATCCTTTCCACCTATCCTCACAACATGCTATTGCATCACTTAACTACCCAATAAATCTTTGCATCATAATAATAACAAAACAATGTGCATCATACCCACAAAAGTACCATCATAAGCTCTTGTTCCATCTTCCTCTTCAGATTCTTTAACTAAACTGCCTACACATCCCAAGTGAGAACGGAGGGGCACTACAACATACATATATATATACATATACATTTATGTATATATATATACATACATATATATGTATACATATACATATATATATACATATATATACTTACATATATATATATTATATATATGTATACTTACATATATATGTATGTGTATATATATATGTATATATATACACACATATATATATACATGTATATATATGTATATACATATATATATGTGTGTATACATATAAAGAGTGTATGTGTACATGTATACACACACACATATATATGTATACATGTATATATATATATGTGTATATATATATATGTACACACACATATATACATACATATATATATATACATGTATACATATATACATGTGTGTATATATATGTATACACACATTATGTATATGTATACATGGGTGTTACATATGTATACATATATATATGTGTGTGTGTATACATGTATATATACATATATATATATATATATACGTGTATGTATATATATATATATAGTCATGTCCAGACTTGGATGATGTTTGCTTTTACTTTATGTGGAACTGAAACATGAATAAATGTGTGTAGTAGAATGAATGTTGTGAGGTTTGAATAAGGAATTAGGTGAATGCTTATTTTATTTGAAGATGAAATGCAATGGATGATATTTGATTTCAAAAAAATGAAATGTGATGATTATTATGATGTAACATAGAGAATGATATGTATTTCTTTGATTTATATTTTTGGACACTAATCTATTAATGGGTGTCTAAGTTTACGTGAGATGTAAGTTTGTTGAAGACCAAGAGTGTGGTTGAGGTAGAGGAGGTTAGCCACCTAGTAGGGTTAAGTTGGAATAGATTCTCTCACACACACACCACTTAGTAATCATATAAATTGCATTTAGGATGTTATTTAATTAATTATTTATATTGTTTTACTTTGCATTGTTTATTTAATTAATTGGTGGTAAATTAAAATGCATAGAAATAAAAGAATTAGTTTAGTATATTTTTAGTTGATACTTTATTTGAGAATTAAGATGTTATTTATTTTATTAAATTGAGGATAATGTGTTGTATAGAAAATAAATCTTGCTTTCTTTTAAAATTAGATTTATTGAAAAACTTAGAATAAAATGAAATATGGGAAGATTTTCGAAAACAAGGTGATAAGATAGAAAACAATAAAAATAGAAAAATATGAGAAAAGATGATTAAAAAATTTGAAAACAAAACAAAAAACAAAGCAAAATAAAGCTGGAAAAAAGGAGGAATAAAGTAATAAAAAGTTATAAAACTCTTATTTTTTCAACAAGAGCATTCATTCTGAAGTTTATTATTTTCTTTTATCTTTCTTCATTTTTCTCTTCTCTTTGAAAACAATTGGATACAAGACAAGAACAGTAGAATTGGATAAAATTGGGAAAACGAAGAGAAAAGAATGGGAAGGACAACAAAACCAGAGAAGTTTCATCAAGATAACATTGGATTCTAGGTTTTTAAATTGTTATTTTCATGAAATTTTACTTTAGTTATGTGTGCAAATGATCCATCTTTGTTCTCATGAGAAAAGATTTAATTTTGCACTCAAACAAATATTATCGTGAAAATATGTATTATTTTTCTATAGGAGGAAATAGAAAACCCAACCAGTCTATGTAATTTTTGTTATATATATACAATATATTCTTCTTATGTATACGTACAATATATTTTCCTGAAGTATATATATATATATTTATATATTTATTTATTTAGTTAGTTTGTAAATGAATTGTTGTTCAAAATTTAAAATCAATGTCTAGATAGAGAAATCGTAGTTTTTAAGCATCTTAAGTTTGTTTTGAATCATTGTTTTTTTTAAGGAAATTGTTTGAGTTTTAAATATATATATATATATATATATATATAAATCTAAGGCACATGTAGTTGCACATAGAGGTGCATTGTGGAGAGGGTGCTACCCTCCCCACAAGGGTTGTGCCCGTGAGGGAGTAGTCGTCCCTCCTTATACACCAAATACTTTCAATATTTAAACTTTGCCTTGGTTTCAATACTCAAACTTAAAATTCTATTTGTATTTGATAACTTCAAACTTTTACAAAATTCACCCCCTCCTCCCTCATTCCCTACCAAGTCTTGGTAAAATTTGAACTTTAATTCTTTTCAATGCCTTAAAACTCTGCTCTACGCCAGTTCGCCATTGCCATCGATGGTTGAGAATTAAGCATTCTGATATATATACATATTTTTATAGTGTGTAATTTCATATGAAATCTGATTATACATATAAATACATAGATAATAAATACATGTAATTTGTAAATGAGAAATCTATATTTTATACATATATATATAATCAGCATGTAATTTAATTTATAAGAAATTTGCTTTTGGTTACATACAATTTTTGATATATATATAATGTGTATTCAGCATGTTTAAAAAAATAGAAAACTATTCATCAATACACACACACACATATACATATGTGAATTCTAATAAAAACTACATGCAAAATCTAAACTTGTGATACACAATTTTGTCTTTCAAATGATATTTAGGAAATTGCTAAGAATATGATATGAGTTTATAATGATGTTCTTGATATAAAATCTAATTATTAATACTTTGTATAGTCTGAGTTTTATCTTTGTATATCATAGATATGTTCTTGAATACATGAACATATATATATAATTTAAAATTTTGAAGGATTATTTCCAATCTGATTATGAAGTAATTTAACTTACATGATGATTTATGATTTCATATTAAATTTCAATCAAACAATAGAAAAATATTGAAACATATTGAGGTACCTTTTTTTTTATGAGAAACATATGAAATAAATAGTTGGATTGTTAATTGCTTTGAACAATTATTTATTGGATATTTCCTTGTCAAGTGATATCGAAAACTTGTATAAAATTTAGAGAACTTGATGATGAAACTGTACTAGAAAGAGCCGAATGAATAGAAAATGCTTAAAATATTATAAACTTGAGAAAATTATGCTACATGTATTTATTTTATGAAACCACTTCCGGGAGAGGATGTCGAGTGTGGATTTCTAGAGATGATAGTTTTCCTTTTCAAAACTATCACTTTATTTTACTTTTATTGCTTGGCCAAGCATATGCACTAGTGAAATAGATGGAATTTAAAAGCCTATAAATTATTGATATTAGTCTCTGCCACATCTTGCATGCAAGTGATATGTCATTCTAGATTAAGATTGCATATAGGCATCAGGCTTGCATCAAGATTTCCCTCTTGCTTCTCCGTTCTAGGTTGCTAGGCTCATCGTGCAGGGTTGGAGTTTTCTTCGAGCTATGAAGAAATCCAAGGAAGTATTATGCTTCGTGGTTGGGTGGAAAAGGCGCTTGGACCCACTCTTGGTCTCGGCTTTACAGAAGACAAAGTAGTGTCATGGCGGTCCAACACTGAGGATTCCTCATCATACAAATACTTATACACATTTCTTATAGTTCTTTGTATGGCTAGCATGGCCACTTGTAAATGTAAAATTTCTATCATGGATGTAATTGTTAATGTTAACTTATTTCATAGCATTGAAATAGATGGTTTGTAACACCTTATTGGTGTATGTGATTGTAATTCGATATTGTAATTGCCTTAGAGCATTTCTTCATATATCTTATTTAATATATTTTGTTTCACTATCCGTATTTGGAAATGTGTTTTTCTTTTTGGATTAATATGTTTAGTAAGTGGGATTGATGTCCTTTACATTTATATATATATATAAATAAGTGGGATTTATATGTTTAGTACAAGTGGGATTAGTATGTTCGGATTAGTATATATATGTATATGTATATGTATACACACACAAATATATATACATATCTATATACATATATATATGAATACATATATATATATATGTGAATACATATATATATACATATACATATATATATACACATATATACATATATATATACATATACATATACATATACATATACATATACATATACATACATATATATATATATAAATATATAAAAGTCTTTGATTGAAATCATGACTTATGAAGAAGTCAAAAGTTCTTCCAAATTGAAAATACATTGATGATATTCGTTGTGTGGGGTACTTTATCTAAGTCAATCCACTCTCTTTCTTCCCCCCTTAGTGTTTCCATGATATTTGATCAACTCAAAGTTGAACTTATAGCAAAATTTTGCTTTCCCGATCTAATTTTTCATTCCTTTTTGTGGATTTCTGATTGCCTTGAACATACTTTTTGTTTCCAAAGTTAGATTCATCATTGGCTTCTAATCTCATAGATTCAATAATTAGATCGTCAAATAAGAGATTTAGTGAATAATCAAAAACTTTAGAAGTTAAGGGGCATTCTTATATTCCAATTCTCTTTTCCATGTATACCAATAACCTTTTTGTGGAGGAATTTCCTTATCCACAAAGCCTCTTTTGTTGATGTGTCTTTGACTTAGAGCATTGTTTCCTTACCAATTCTTTTGATTTGACACATAGTGTCGCTTCGTATCCCATTTCCTTTTGGAACTTCTAAACATAGGTTTACTTTTGTTGATAAGTTGGTGAGTTCAATTTTCTAACCAATCAATTCTCCATCTGAGCCCTTTGTTCAAATTAGTTTGATGTTCTTTACAATTTCCCAACTTGCAATCATCTTTCCAAGTGGCTTTGTCCCAATTCTTGGTAACTTTATTTTCTCACAACCTTAAGTACTCTAAAGTTGCTTGGTTTATTTTTCTCATCTTAATCTGAATTCCAAATTGATCTTGCCAATTTTGGTTGGTGGAACCATGTCCACTTCTTTGATTGCTTCTTTTCTGACCATTCTGGTCTTTATCCTTATTCTAAGGTACTATTTTATTAATGATATTCAAGATCTTGATCTTGTTCGAAATAAAATTTTGTCAAGGTTTATCCAACCTCTTGGATACTTCCTTAGTTGATTTAGATTCACAAAATGTTGACTTCCTACTTTGATTGAAGTTTCCAATTTATGCCAATAATGCATACTCCTAGATTCATAGTATTTTACTAAATCCAAAAATCCTTAACTCTTTGAAACTATAGGTCGCTACCATTAAGGGGGTTATTTTAATTCTTCCTATCCCCTTAGAGTCTTTTATCTATTTCGTAAGTTGAATGTACCCATTAGTAAACCTTCATAACCTTTCTACTAAACTTGGTTGCATAATATTCCACAAAGCAAGAGGGCATCATAATGAGTTTGGAGTTTTCAATTCCAGGAATGACTCTTATCCAGTTCCAAACTTAAACAAGTTTCAAGAATCTTAACTTCTCTTTAGTTCTTTTCATCTTGCCATCTTGGCATAAGAAATTTTCAACCTTTAACTTTCAATAAGGTTTACGTTTAACTTACATAATGAGCCCATAGGCTCCAGAGCTGAACCTAATAGCTATGATACCACATGAAACAACCCCTATGTTCTACTCAGTAAAATTTCAAAGTTTTCACCTCAAGTGAATGATCCATGATGCCACAACATAGCAATCATTTTTTTTCATTTCCATAATGCAAATTACATGCACATCTGATATAAACACTAATCCAAACTTCCATTGCATTTCATTGTAACTCCACAAATCTTTTCATAACATAGATTTCATATTGAATGTGCTCAAGTTTATCATTCAAAAATACATCCTTCCATATAAATGGGTACACGATATATACATAGCTCATTTGAGATTCATTTAGCAAAACATATACAAACTGGTCCCGATGTCACTACTTTGGTGCATACATTCTAGATATCCCTGACACTAGTACAAACATCTGCAAACCTTGATCGCCAAAGCTTTTAGGTTTCATCGTGTCACACAGAGGGATATAATTAGAAATGAAGAAAATTGATGCCATCATAAACATGCCACGTCCTAGAAATATTTTGCAATTGCGCAGTTTGCAAGAAAAGATTCAAGCTATCTGTCACTTTGTTGCATCCTTGGTGGATCAAACCTTACCTTTTACTCAACTTCTCAAAAAGGAAGTGAAATTTAATTGGAATGAAGATTGCAAGAAATCCTTTGAAGAATTAAAAGAGTACTTATCCAATCCTCCAATATTACAACCAACAATCCAAGGAAAACTTTCATTCTTTATATATCGACGTCTTCCCACGCTCTTGCAGCGTTGTTGGCTCAAAAAGATGAAGATAATAAAGAGCGTCATGTTTATTACATTAGTAGGATGTTGATTGATTATGAAACTCGATAAACTACTCTAGAGAAACAATGATTAGCCCTTGTGTTTGCCACTAGTAAGTTGAGACATTACTTGCTCAATGTCGAAGTACATGTGGTTACCAAGTTTGACCCTTTAAAACATCTATGCAATAAAATTGACTTATCGGGATGCTTAGCCAAATGGATAATGTTGTTAACTGAGTTTGACCTTAAATTTTTCTTACAAAAAGAAATTAAGGGACAAGCCTTGACCAACCATTTAGCTAAAGCTCCTTCACCATCAACATCACATAACATTGACTCATTCCCTGATGATAATGTGTTGATGATTGAAACCAATACATGGGAGTTATATTTTGATGGCTCTAAGTATAGAATTGGCTCTGCCGTAGGGGTTATACTAGTCCTGCTTGTAGGAAAACCTATTCCCTTGTCTTATTGCCTAAAATTCCTATGCACAAACAACATAGCAGAGTACATGAAGCTTTAATTGCTAGAATATGCGTCACTTTAACTCTGGGAGCTCGAAACATTAAAATATTCAGTGATTCACAATTAGTCATTAAGCAAATAAATGGATCATATCAAGCGAAGTGTGAAAAATTATCAAAATATAAGGATATCACAATGACTCTCTTAGACAAATTTGATACACATACCATTAATAATGTCCCACGAAAAGAGAATCAACATGCAGATGCATTGGCAAGTGCGACTTCCCTTATATCTCCTCAAGATCCTTCAATAGATTTCACATTCATTGTCCATATGTAATTATGCAACCTTCAATATAAAATAAGGTCAAAGAAGTGTTATTAACCATCATAGAAAGCTCTAGTGAATGGTACACACCAATATTTAATTATTTGAAAGAAGGTGTAACCTCTCTTGAGCTGACAACTAAGAATACTTGAGTCTGCCTTCGAAAACTTGCGTCTAGATATATAATCCTTGCAGACATTTTGTATTGAAGGTCCTTTTATGGTCTTTTGTTCAAATTCCCTAAACTTGATCCAAAATCCCTATAGCACTTGCATAAGCTCATGAAGGTTCTTGTGGAGGCCATTTTGGAGGAAGATCATTAGTTCAAAAGCTAATACACATAGGATACTATTGGAGACATATGGAACAAGATTGATTTGAACATGTTAAGAAATGTCACAAATGTTAAGACCATAGCAATTTGATTCATGCTCCTGCTTCTAAGCTTCGTGCCCAAGTTCCTATTTGGCCATTCTCGGTATGGGGTCTGGATCTTATTGGAAAAATATCACCATCCTCTTCCATTGGAAATACATTTACTACAATAGATTATTTTATGAAATAGGTGGAAGTCGTTCCCCTTCATTCAACAACTACTGATGTAATATGTCATTCATATTGGAACACATCATTGCTCACTTTGGACTCCCTTTCGCACTAGTTTCAGACAATGGGACACCATTTAAGAATAATGATGTTAAGAAGTTCTTAGAAACATTTAACATCCAACATTGTTTTCAACACCCTGCCACCCACAATCTACTGGTAAAGTGTAATCAACTAATAAGACCCTTGAGCAAATCCTAAGGAAAATAGTAAGCAAACATAATAAGGATTGGCACACATAGTTAACATATGTGTTATGGCTTATCGTACTAGTATTAGAACATCAACTAGAAATACTCCTTATAACCTTGTTTATGGTGTCGAGGCGATAATGCCCTGAGAGTTAGAGATTCCTTCATCAAGAATCACTCTTCAAGGACTTATCTATGATAATATTTATAAAGAATAATGATTGCATCAACTTGAAATGCTTGATGAACAGTGCATCAATGCTCTTGAGCATCTCCAAGCTTACTCTAGATGAATGCAACGTAGTTACAATGATCAAGTCATCCCTCGTTCATTCAATAAAGGATATTTATTGTTATTTGAGAATCAACTTAACATCAATGCCGACCCGACTGAAAAAAGGAAAATTCAGCCCTAATTGGTTAGGACCTTACATAATTGATGAAAGATATGGGTTTGGAACATACATGTTAATAGAAATGGGTGGTATACCTCTTAAAGAACCTATTAATGCTATGCATTTGTACAAGTACTATGTCTAACCTTCCTTCCTGAATAGTATGAATGTTAAAGCAATGATGTTATCTAAGTTAGTAGATAGTATGCTATTTTATCACACATTGCTTCATTCTTGGAAAACAATTATTCGTGTGTCTTGAATATTAAAGTAATAATTCAAATTTTCTTTGGGTCGCTACTTTAAGTTTCATACTATTCAAGTAAATATTGTATGTGGTATTAGATTAGATCCTTATATGCATTTAATGTTCTACAATTACATCATATGCACATTTAATTTAGCATAACATACCCTATCATAATGTTGCATCTAAAGAAAACTAAGATAGTTTTAATTAGATCATGTAAAACATGTTAGATCATGAAGACATTTATTAAATAGTATTACAAAGATTATTTCATAAATCACATTTCCATCTAATTTAAACACATAAACATAAGCAACCAAACATAAATGATCATATATATATAAGAAAGTATTAAGTACATATCCTCAAATATACAATGATACTATGGCCTATGGCTACCAGACCCCTCAGGCCTTGGTGGTGGCATCCGTTGTGAGATAGTGGTATGCGATCGTGATCTACTCATGGATCTCAACGTATCTTGTAGGCCCTCTACTCATTCGACAACCCTAGCCTCCCATACAACAACCTCCATGCACTCTCAATCTATGCAGTCTCTCTTCACCTGCAGCCTGACAACCTCTCCATGTAATCTCTCGAGCTCCATCAGATCTCAAGATGATCGAAGCTCATCATAGGTAGCTTGCATTGTTTATAGCTCATCCATGGCTCAATTGGTGTGCTTGGTAGCACTCTTGTATGCTCCTTTAAACCTCATGAAAGGATCGAACAGATCTAGATACTACTCTATGATCAATGGGGGCATGTACTATGTGACGACAACCTCATATGTGGGAAAAGGAGGAACCATCTCTATTATAGCCTGTCGGTAGAGATCCTATAGCTCTCTCACAAATCCTACAAGACGGAAATGAAAATAAAGAACATATATATATAAATGAAAATAAAGAACATGAGCATAATCATAAACATAAATAATGTGTCGTCACTTAGATCTCCTTCCTACTATGTAAGAGGTATAAAATATGTGCTACCCTCCCCATCCTGATCGCATGTGCATTGGATGTTGACTATGATCTAGTAACCCAGGTAGGAACTGAATCTCTCCACTTGGGGACAACTAGATCCTCACCTGTTGTATCACTATCGTCACTCATTAGCTGGCTCTCCTCCTCATTTTCATCCTCATCCTCATCCTCATCCCTTTCCTCCTCATCGTAATCCTCTTCCTCATCCACAAACAAGTCTGCAACCCTGATCTCCTTGCCTGTCTCTTCCTCATCATCTCTGTGATCTAGAAGAGGTCTTGTGTAGCCTATAGGTTGATCCATAGGAAAGACCTGATTTGGTTGTGTTGTAGCCCACCACTCCTCGTATGCATCTATAGCACCCATGTCATTAGCGTTGGAGACTGGGGGCATATCGAGATACTCATCATCTGAATCACTAGACACAACATCATCTAGTGTGAGTTGTCTCATATCTCCAGGTGTATGAGAACTCTGCACTGATCGTTTATAGAAAGGTTGTGGTGTTGGTGGAACTTGTATCTATCCAAATTACCTCATGACACAATCATAGTAGAAAGGTCTCACTACGTATTCGTGCCTCCCCAGTAAAAAATGGTCCCTTTGCATCCTAGTCAACTAGTGTGTCTCATCTGGCCACTGAGGTGTCAAGAGGTAAGGTATCAATAAGATCTCCCGATCAAGACAATCGAGCTTTACTCTCCAAAATAATAAATCCCCATACTTTCATGCTCATCTAAGCGGATAGGTGAAGGAGTGTGGGTAAACCTAGCGCCAATAGTAGGAAATCATTTTTGTTTGGTACATGTGATATGCTCTAAGCACCAAACCTATAATAGTGTACAATGTACCATATTGTCCACCTACTGATAAGCAAACCGTCCCAAGTCATAATAGAGATGTGCTAACATACTTTGGCCCCAGGCGTAGACGGTCCTATGCTACTCCATCTCCCTAATCATGTGTACCAATCCTCTATTGAGGTGTGTTCCCTGACCATCTAGGACTAGTACTAGTGTTGTAGTCATAATCATAATCTGCCTAAGGAGTGGTGATCATGCGTGAAGTAGCCACCTCAGCTCAATACGTGGCCCCATGATATTCTCCCGAATCAGACCTCCAAGGAAACACTTAATATTTTCCCTTATCTCTTGATAAGATTGATCCTTTGCAAAGTGTACAGTCTCACCTTAGACAAGAAGATGAAGAATGTGATGCACATCCTCTAGAGTAATGGTCATCTCACCGGTGGGTAGATGAAAGGTGTAGGTATCTTCATTCCATCTCTTTGCTAATGCCATAAGCATGACATCATGGTACCTCATGGGTGACATGAGATAGGTCCAATGTATGCCTGTCTCTTGTAATGTCTCTACATCCTCCTCTGAAAGCACTATAACGAGCTCTTGTAGGCGACATAACAACTTGTCGCCTAAACATTGCTGGGCTCAAGGAGGAACCTAATAAAAAAGAAAAAATTTCACCTATAAGCATCCTAAAAATCTTAAATCTATACATCAACAATCAAAAAGTTTGCTAAAATTGCTTTAGGATACTTTTCTAGGGTTCATAGACACTTTATTCCTTTTTTGGGACACTTTGCAAAAAAGTGGGACACTCTGTGAAAAAGTGGGACACTTTACGAAAAAATGGGACACTTTACAAAAAAGTGGGATGCTTTACGAAAAAAAGGGACACTTTACGACTTCTTTTTCTAGGGTCCTAAATCTATCAAAAAATACATACAAACATAAGGTAAATGCATGAAAACAAAGCAAAGGTAGAGAAGAATCCACTCATCGTATGTTGCAGCTTGCCTCGCACCACCTCGTCACATAGGATGTCCAGTCTTGGAGGCACATAAGGTTGTATGTTCGACACTGTCAATCACTCTCCACCAAAGTCAAACTACATAAAGGTAAAAGACAAAATAATAACAAAATACCTAACTTTTTACTCTTATATACTCTCAATTAGGTTATTTACATGTGTAAAGTAAAAAGTGCTTCTTCATTTCAACTTAGCATATTGGGGGCTAGAGAACTCCGTTTTCAACATTGTTTGTTGTGTTGGATTCCTAATTCCACTCCCGGTCTCATCAAATGTCTATCACTATGTGGTAGGGTACTTGGAAATACCCTATGATAAGACTTATGCAATTTGATGCAGTTACACTGCTACCTTGATTCCACCTCCATAAAGCAAGCAGAATCAAGGGGGGGCATACATCTACCTTCGAATTTGATTTCTTGAAGAAGTTAGATAAGAGAATTTTTAAACGACTAATGAATTGGTTTTGCATGATGCGGTTCCTAACATTGTGGTTTTGCAAATAACTACAATGGGGGCTTCATTCTCCCATGTTTGTGAACGAATCCATATGAGTATCCTTTTATGAGATAAATTTTACTTTTTGAAATATTGTAGATTGCATATGCACGTAGTGTCATATGGGCACTAAAGTGGGGGCTAAATGTAGTGACGAAAATTGTACTCCCTTCTTGGAGATAGTACAATTTCACACTTAGTTTGGACCCATTTTAGCACCCTTGCATTCATGCCCCTTAAATCATCATTAATAGGCCCCTAAGACACTTAATTACAAATCCCAAGGCTCATTTCAATTGAAATTCTAACAAATTCAATAAATATATTTAATAATCTAACCTCTTGACATTCTCTCACCTTGGGTGAATGAGTCCCATTCAAGGCCTTTTTAGGGTTTTGAGTGGGAAGTCAAGGTATTTAATTCAAATTTTGCAAATGTTAGTATTTGTGATCTAATAAATGGTAAATTAGATAGGATGCCTATAAAAGCTAAGTCTCGCATTCATTTTTTCAACTAGAACTAGAGAAAGAGAGAGAGATAGAAGCAAGTAAGCAAGTGATTTGCATTCAAGAGTAAGGAGCAAGGAAAGTTGAAGTCTTGGAGCAACATTATAGTGTTTTTGCAGATCTTCAAGCTCACTTTCATTTTAAGATAAAGCATTGCCAAAGATTGATGATGGTTGCCTATGGAGGATCATGATGGATTCTAGGTTGGGGAGATACAACTAGCCACTGAACCAAGCCTAATGACTTGTTTCCTAAGTGATTCCATCTTCCATTATCATTCTACTTTCTACCTAAAGGAAGGTACATTCATTCTTATGGCTTATTAGAGTGATTAGAGATCACCCAAAGTGATTCATCATTTTCATGTCTCATTTATGCTTCCTATTCTAGTACATTAGAGTAGGGTTTATTTCATTTTAGATCTCTTAATCTTAGACACACTTGAGATTATGACTTTCACACACATTTCCATTTTAGATCTATACTTTCTATCAAGGTTTAACTACTAAACTAGGGGTTTGACCAAGGCAAACACCCCATAAGCAAATCAACACAACATTTTGTTTTGCAGATTTTTAATAGGTTTAGATCCGGAAGTGAAGTTTGAAAAACATAAGAAGGAAGTGCAGGGATAGAAGGATAATTTCAGATTCTACTTTTTCAGAAAGGAAGAGTGGGACTAAATTTCCCTATTGGGTGTATGAGTCCCAATATACCCTTTTTTTTGGATTTTTGCAAATCCTTATCGGTCACTAGAAGATTCCAAATTATGCCCATAAACCATGTACTAGGACTAAATCTCTTAGTCTGGCGTATCAATCCCAGTCTACCTCAAACAACATATTTTCAAAGTTTCAGACCTTAATTTGACTCCATCATTCTCCCATGTACTTTTTTGTTTCATTTCTATTTGTCAATCTGATTTCATGTTCTCAAGTTTCTAGGGTTTTGTGCATAGTGCATAAGTGTTTGCATTTCTCCTTCGAAGCTTCATTTAATGGTGAACCCCCATCTAATCACACAAGGAACCCCTAGTCCATCCCTCAATCGAGTCACTTGGTTGAGGGATCTAGGTTTCCCAATGATTAAAGTGTGCAATAGATCCAATTCCATCTTCCAAAAGGTGGAACACTATTTCCATTTAATCAGTCTATTCAGTGTGTGCCAATGGCTCATGGTAGTTTGGATGGGAAAAAATATCTGATGCAATCTAGGAAGAAGACCGTATGAAGGAGCAATTGAGATAGTAAACAATAATCCCTACATGTCATTCATAATTAAGTTCTCATCAATCCAAGATAGTCCTCTATGATGTCAAGTGAGGAGCTTGTGTCATACATGGTACACCAAAATGGACACATATTAATGTTAATGTTGCACCACCTGATAGATGAGGTATATCATATCATGCTTGATTACCCACCTTATAACTGTAGAAAAACTTTTTAGCATAATAAAGTCACCCAAAACCATGAGATAGTCTATAAGACTAAGGGCATTTAAAGGATGATCAGTATGATAGAGTTATGAGTTTCTTTCATAAAAGATATAAATGAGAAGGCTCCGTAACCTTAGCCAATTTGGTGGAATACAACCAAAAGTGTAGCAGAGTAGTTTACAAAGGCTTTAAATGTTCAGATAAAGGTACAAAGAGGATTATATCCTTTCATGTTGTCCATAGTAATTTGGATGTGTTGAAAGCATGGTTTGTTCCTCTCTTGATAACAAAGGTTTCTATGGAGGCATGAGATGATTCACTATCTCAACAAGAAATAGCCTAAGTCCATGGGTCATGCCAGCTTCTTAATATTGGGGATTGTAAAGCACAAGCCTATTATTACCACCATTAAGGCTTCATTATTTTATTGTGTGAGCTTCTTATGGAGGACCTATTGCTCAGGAAGGAAAGCTAGTAAAGGAAAACAATGACTGAAAATGTTGAAGTGTCCCCTGTGATGGTGTAGTGTCTCCTTTGCATCCAAGTGTCTTAACAATACCATATGCTGACAGTTCTAATGTTAGTGTATATAGATTGCCCCTTCTACCTAGGAAAGATAGTCCTATTGGTGTTGCTTTACCACCAATTTGTCCATCTCTGATTGTCCAATGTAATTCTTTTAGAACTGAGTCATCAATTACTCTAGGTCAATGAAGAATAAGAAAGGTTCTTGGTAGTGGCACATTTGGTATTGCTTATGTTGGTTTAACAGAGAAACTAGGGATATGTGTGACATGGAAAAGATACCTTTGATTTCTAATGATCCCAAATCTTTGGAGGGTATACAAGCAAAGTACTATCCACAAGTGACAATAAGGGCAATATAAAGAGGTGTGCAGCTTACCATACTCACTTCAAGGCATAGATTCTAATTCTTTGAATAGCTTAAGGTTTTTCCAACCATTAATGAGTAGTTAGTGGCTCTTATGGTTACTACAATAGCTTGCAACAGGTATTATGAATCCTAGAAACTTGGGCTAGGTGGATAGTGGCCATGATGCAATAAAAAATATGAAAAGGAAAATTAATAATAAGGAGGATTGTCATAGAGAAAGGAACAATCCCAAGTGATGAACATTGTCATAGTGAAGTCATACACAGGAAAAGGATTGTGGCCTAAAGGAGATAGGTGGCAAGTTGATGAAAAACCCATAAGGCAGTCACTTGAAATCACATGGTGCAGTCACATATGGTGTATCCTATGTGATGAGGTTTATAGAATAACTAAGAGGGTAGTTTTTTTTGCTCACTGAGGTTAGTGCTAAGTGTCATAGTTGCAAAGATAGCAGGAACCCCAAGTTTGTAAGTTGTATGATCTCAATATGGGTAGTTTGATAATATGATGCAAATGCAAGATGCATATTGTCATTCTTTGAGATATAAAGGTTTTGGGTCTTATATTGATAATGAAAAACCTAGGAATTACAAGCTTCTTTAGAAATGGTAAGACAATCACAATCATCATGAGCTCTAGAAGAAAACCTTGAGAAAAGTTTTTCCTTATAAGGAACAATGTATAGTGTTAAGGGCAGGAATCTAGGTGAAGGTAGTGACCTTGGTAATTAAGCACATGGAAACCAATGAAAAAGTCTAAAGAGAGGAGAGTTTATGATGTAAGATGATGTAAGGTACAATGAAGTAATAGATTGTAGACCACAATCAAGTGCTAGAGATGATAGTTTAGAGACCAAAATTCATTGATCCAATGACAAAGGTTAGGACAAAAGATCTAAGACATAAGATAAATGGAAAAATCCTAAGGAATTTGATTGTTTCAAAACCTCATCCACATTCCCTATTAACATTTTGGGAAGCAATGAGAATTTCCAAGCATCTAGGGTAGTTGAGTGAGGTGTGCAATAGTTGGAGGACATCTAGGAGTAGTTTGTTGAGTTGTGCAACTAATGGAGAAGACATAGGGACATTTTGACTAGTTTGAACTTTTTTAGAGCAACTAGGAGCTGTTTTAAGTGCCTTAATGGTGGAAGAGGTCAAGAAAGGACTTTTTCTTCACTCAAGTACCTTTTTGGAGTAGTTTTAAGGGCTGCAAATTAGGGGTTATTGTTTTGGACGCCTAAAGGAGGTTTGACCCAGCAAGCACATGTTCCTATTATCTTTAAGCTATTGAACAACATAAAGGCAAGCCTAAAGGCAATTTTCTTTTAGTTCTCTTCTCTCTTAGAGCATTGTATTGTAACTTTCTTAAGTTCTTTCATGTTTTAGTAGTAGATGTAGCTCATTTTTTAGACTTATGTACAACTGCACGTAAGCACCTTTTATATCAATAAATTCAAGTTTTTTCCTTCTCAATATTTTGTTTTGTTGTGTGAAAACAAATGATTGATATATTATCTAGTGATTTATATGCAAATCCTCTATTCTATGTCTCATATCTCAACACCTTCAAACAAAAAAAGAACTCATATTTAGTGTAGGTTATAGGTTGTGTTGTTGGTTTAAACAACCATTAAGTGTGAAACATTTATTTTCCTCTTAAAATGTGAAACTTAAACCTTCTTATGAAACATTCATGCATTAATATGTGTGAACATTTGATTTATGTGAGAACTAGCTAAATTATTGAGGGATTTGTGTGTTAAAACAACAATATATGTGTGAAATAATTTTGGTGCATCACCTAGTTAGAGCTTAGGTTTCATTTTCATGTTTTCCTTCTCTCTTTACTCAACAAGAAGTAGTAGCATAGGTTAGATTAGTTGAAGTTCTAGGGGAACCAACCCTCTCTAGAGGTTGATCTCCACCATGTGATTCCCACACTCAGGGATATCATCCCATGTTTCATGAGGTGCTTGGGTGATTTCATCATCTCAACAAGGGTGCACACTTCCATGACAACAAGTATCTCAGACGATGTTAGTGTCTTCATTTTGAGAGTTGATAATGTCTTCAATAATGTTAGTAACTATTCTTTGTTCCACATGCCATTGATTAAAATTGAAGTTTTCCCAATTTGACACTATTGAATCATTGTTATGACAAATATCTCTTTGAATATTGTGAAATACTTTATAGAGACAATTTTGAGAAGCAAAAATTGAACCATTTATCTGAATCACATGTAGGAATAGATAGAAATCTAGGAAAAACTCTCACAACAACTTTTGTTTTTCGTGCATTCAATTTGTTATTTGCTTTTTGTTTAAGATTATATATCCATGATTTTGCCACATAAATTAGTGAGATAAATTCCATACGAGAAGGCATGTTTCTATATGCATGAATGAAAGATATTGTTTGTTCTTCATTATTATTTTCAATGTTCAACACTACACATTTGAAAACCTCAGATGATGCATTTAGATTGTTAAATCTTCTACTATTTTATACCAATGGAAGTTCCAATATGTGACTTATTTCTTAAGCTCCAATATCCCTTTCAATTATTGTTTTAGTTAAAATCTTCCTATAAGATTTTGTAGCTAGATCATCTGGATTTTCTATATTTGTAAGACGCATTAACATTTGTTGGTAGATTTTAGAGCTTTTCTCTACTTTAGCTACATAGCAATATATTTAATTACACCATGTTTTGAGAGAATAGGTTTCAAATCTATATTTTCTCTCTACATTTACAATATGTAGCAATTGTGTGGGTTATATTTGTCATCATATCTAACAAGATCAAATTTATTTTCACCGGCGTCTAAATCTTCATATAATTTCAATCCTTGCAAATTTAATGGCCATGGAGCATTATGCCCAGAAGTCATATCATTAACATAAATTTATATTTAGTGAAATGCATTAGAAAAGTGCATTTTTTAAAGAATAAATTTAATAACATTTATAAAAATGATTACCTACAAACCATTTTTCCTCCTTTTCTTCATAGACATGCACCCTATCTACATGTTGTATATCTTTCTACAATTTTTGCTATCCCCTTGTAGTCCTTCTCAACATTTGTTTATGCAAGTTATCTTGTGCTTTTAAGACATTGACGCATCTAGTAAAATTTTAGAATATCCACAATATAAATTACACTTGATCAATTTGTTGTATTTGTTAGAATTCAAAAAAAATTATAATTGTGTACATGTTATGCAAATTGGATTTTTCACCTATAAATTCTATTCATGGGTATCTTGTTAGGATTCCATACTGTTGATGTGTTTTTTATGCACTTCTCAACACAGACAGTGCGTAGGTGCACTACCTCTCTTGAAAGACAATCTTCCACAATCAGATTGCAGAACACTATCCCAAGGTCTCTAATGGTAGGTCTTGATAGTGCTTGGAATATCTCAATTGTTTGATGTGATTTGCTGGAATCACAAGACGAACTTACAGATGAGTTACAAAGCATGGGAAGTTGGGTCTTGAAATGGAGTTTCAAAGTGCTGGAAGTGAATGAAAAGTGGTTGTCCACTCAAAACAACAAGCTAAAACTCATCAAGTTCATTTGATTTGGCTTCATGGTGATGCTTTGGATCCTACTCTAACCAAGGATTAAAAGAAACAACAAAAGGAGAAGGGTTAAGAAAGTTATTCTAATCTACTCGATGACAGTAATAATTTGGTCTTTAAGTACAGTGGGAGAACTAGGAGAGCGAATGCTAGGGCAATGTATTGCATGGACAATAGTTAAAGTGGGAAGACCACTTAGTAGAATTTTCTATATTCATCATTCCAGCGATAAGATGAACTCCCTTGAAGTTGCCTTGAAGTGTGAGCCCTACCAGTTGGGACAGACTGAGGACAGAGTGAGCCTTGGGCCAAGCCCAAGTTAAAGAGGTGACAAAGTGTTGGTTGAGAGCATGAAACCTCACAAAAGCTCCATTAAATTTGGAAAGTCTTCCAAGTTAGCCCCATGTTATGTTGGACCTTTTTAGATTCTAGAGGAAGTGAATCCGATAGCATATCGAATAGCATTGCCACCAGCTCTTGCCAAAATGCATAATGTCTTCCATGTGTCCTACCTAAAGAGGTATGTATGTGGTGATAATTCTATTATTGATTGGACTGATTCATAGGTACAAGACCCCAGAGTGGTAACACTCGAGCTCGTCAAGGTTCTCAAAATGCATAAGCTTTGTTTACATAACAGGGAGGTTCTACAGTGCAAAGTCCAATGGGACCAATATGCAAAAGACTCAACCACTTGGGAGGATTATGCTGAGATTCAACAAAAGTTTCCTCATGTTTTAGATGCTTATGAGAATGATTGATACAATATGCCAATTTTTTGTTTTGTTATAGGTTGCTACATAAAATCATCAGGGATGATGAATCACAAGGGGGGAGTATGTTACACCCAAATTGTGTAAATACTATTTACTATTACTATGTAGGGTTAAATGTGAATGTAATGTGAATTATGTGGATGAATAAATTGTACTTGCACTTTGTTATCACTACAATATGAATGAATGCTATCTCATTTAGTGTCATATGAAGGAATGCATTTATGTGATTGGATGAATATTGAATTGATATTCTAACTTTGGAGATGTATTACGTATACTGCATATTTTGTGAACAACTAACTGCCATGTGCATGTGTTAGTGGTTGTAGGTATATGTTCAATTCCTCCAAGTGGAGGGGAAGTATCACTCAGGAGGTCTTGGTTGGGTAACCAAAAATGTAGCCTATCTCAGCTTACACACACCACATTAGAATAATTGAGTCGAGTTATTAAGTGGGAAGTTGGTAAGTCATCCTTAATTAATATGTCTACATTAGTAAGAGTCTTGTTTACTTTTGAGTGCATTATTGGGTGATGTTTATCTTTTTGAGCTTGTGAGTTCTTTCCTTGTTACTATGCTTGTATTGATATGTGGGACATATGAGGAATATGCATACGCACACACATGCATGTCGATGATAGACTATACACAAGAAGGAACGTGTACATGAGGGTGCATAGGTAGATGTATCTATGCAAACTCATGCATGAGTTTCTTATGCGCATGAAACTATCTGATGGATCTAATGACATGTATATGTATACACATAGATATATTGCTCGTAGGCTCTTATCAATACCATAGTAATTGTGTATGATTTTGGTGTAAGAATTGAATGTGTGTGTATATATATATATATATATAAAGTATGTACGTATATCCATATGTATATATGTATCAATATACACGTATCATATGAGTGTATCGATACATGTATGCATACATGTACATGTACATAGAGGTATATATATATAAAAATATATATGTATACACAATCGATATATTAATATAAGAATGTGATTGCTATCTTGATTGTATTCATTTGTATATCGATTATATATACATGCTTTATTGGCATATGATAAATATGGATATATATACTAACATATATATACATATACATATATATTATATATATATATATTTGTGTACCAATATATATGTATGTATATGTACATATATGTTATGTATATATATATTTAAAATCTATATATGGCTTTGAATTCGATTATCATAAAAAACTTAGAGGCTGATTTATTAAACTAAATCAAGGCTGAAGTATGACATAATTATGACTTTATTCTTCCGCCACATATTACTCTTGTTGTCTACGTATGAAGAGTTTGTAATATGCAAAACAATGCGCAACCATTAAGTCGATGTATGGTAAAAGACTAAGTCGACATCTTTTGTGGAAGCCCGTGGACTTAGTAAACTCTAAATTCCATGTCATTAAGCATATATCAACATCTATAAAAGGCATGTAAGGTAATGCATAACAAGTCGACGACTTTGTCAAACTAATTTATTATGTGAATCGACTCATACCAAGACTTAGTCGATGCAAGCTTGGTGTTGCATATTTGATGTTGACTGTTTTAGATATGATGGAAACCATGCCAAATCTATAAGTGAATATTGATGCTTTGATGCCATCTTTGATTCCTATTACTTGTGGATGTCCATTATGAAATACAAACCGAATTCAATCATGTGCTGATTTGAATTAGTCTCTAATTGTTTCCAATCAATAAAGTTGATCTGTAGCTTGTTTTGGCTGAGTATGTGCTTATATATTTGCCACCTTTTAGCTATGGTAGATGTGTTGCTGTGCATGCTAATTTCTATCAAAACTCATGCCTTAACTTTAGGCTAAGAGGTCTCCAAACTGTTGTATAAATAGTAGTGCTAGTTCACTTGTTTGGGACACATTTCTTGAGCAAGTTTTTGCATTTTATTTACATTCCTATCTGCATTATTCTACATAATACAGTGAGTGAGAGCTTTGATCATTAGAGAGAGTTTATTATTATTTAGAGAGAAGTATTTGCCAACTTGTGAGTTAGTGGTTATTGTGACATTATTGGAGGAATCAATACCAAGCTAGATGTTGTTCTAGAAGTGTTTTGTTTGCAGCCAGTTGATTGGAAAGCTTATCATAGGCATGGGGATATTCTTCCTTTGTTTGTATTAGTTTTGAAAGAGTTTTTTCTTGATTGTTTGAACTAGTCTATTATAGTTACTTGCATTTAAGGAAAAGTAATGTTGCTTTGAAAGAAAAGTAGAAAATGTTTACTCTATTTGTGAAATGTTTGTAGCTACTCCATGATAGCAAAGATTATTTCCCATAGGTATTATTATTATACTAGATATGATTAAACATGGGTAGCATAAGGGATACTCATAGCTAGATATTTGATTATGCTATATGGCTAGTAGGTTACTCCTGGGATTGTTGTCTAGTGAAGGGAGGGAACTAGTACTTTTCTTAATGAGTTGTGTTACCTTAGGTTTGTGTTAAAGAGATAGGTTATCCTGGGGATTAATCTTACTCGTGGAGAGGGATTACTTAAGCATAGATATAATGGACTTAAGTAAAAATGAGCTTGCTATAGTGTAAGTGAATGGTAGACCTTCACTCAATTATATTGAGTGAGAACACTTTTTCCAAAGTAGTGTGATTGCTCGGGGCCCCATTGTCAGTTCACTGTGTCCATTTAAATGCATGAGGGTTACCTAGTGTAGGGTTATAAATCCTAGTCATGTAGGGCACAACACTAAGCTCAGAGTGGTATTTCGTACGAGGTTACCCAACCAATAACTTCATTGAAGGGTAGGGACAACTATCATTGATAGATGTGTGGGAGACCGCATATGAGTCTGTGGTTGGCAGAAAAGTGCTCGAGTGATGCTTCTCCTCCTCAGCAGGTGGCAGAAGACCAAGGTTTTGAAAGGCGGGTTCTTGGACCATCTATATCTTATGCTATGAAGCTTAGAGGAGTTGTGTATGTAGTTGTGTACATTCTTGGAATATTGTACTTTGTGAATTACTATATTGAAATGAAAATCCTTATTGTATTTTGTTATAACATCTTTGTTTATATATTCTCAATAACAAAAAGAGAAATTTTTATTGCAATGGATCTTTACATAGTTTATTTACTCGCATAGTGAAAAATTAGGAAAATTTACTTCAGTGTACAATTGGCATATTACAAAGTTATATTGCCAAGAGCCAGCTGTAACTTTTTAAGTTGTTCATTGACACTGTTGGGGTCAAGTTTATCTTTCATTTTGTGGATGTGACCCTAAAGGTCCAAAATTTTCTCACTAAGCCTTTCCAAGGATTTAGAGTTAGACTCACTCTACTTATTCCCCTCTGCCATGATATCTGTTTTGCTGATATATACATTATCCTATTTCATTTTTGAATCTTTCTTTCTTGACGAATTGACTTCCTCTAACTCATAATCCATCTCTTGACCCATATCCTCTATTTTGTCATCCATATTAAACTCCTAAGAGTTCAACTCTTGATTTTTTTCCTCATCTTATTAGTTATCACTATCCCTATTCTCATCATCATTATTCTCCTCACTTTCAACTTCTGATTGTAGAACAAAACCCTCTTCAAAAGAATCATTCAACTCCTCCTCAAATACAAGTTTCTTTCCTTTTTATCTTTACTATTTTCTTAACCCCTGCACTAGCTATCCTAGTCGACCTTTGCTCTCTAGAATGAGAGGGATTAGAGCTACTACCCCCTTGAAATTATCTTACAGGTCATCCTTTATTTCAATAGTAACATTTTTCAATCCCTACAACAATGAAGTATACATATTCCTCTTTTTATGATCTTGGGTGCTAGGAATGAGTTTCCTTTTTGTATGGGTAGCATTTGACAACTTCTTGTCAAGAGGAGGAATTTACCCACCTTTCGAGATGCCTTTTTTAGGTTTTAGAAACTCCAAAAGAGTGAGTTCTTGGAGATTCATGTGGATAACTATTGATGGGATTTAATTTCTAAGGGTTATTAGCAAAAGCATAGATTTTTTGTGGTGTATGGGCCAAAATATGCTTCTAAAGAGTCAATATAAGACCTTGGTGTAAGGGTGGAGAGGTTCCATTTTCAATATAATTTTGTAGAGAGAAGAGAAAATAGAAAGGGGCATTTATTTGTTCCTTGTACCTAATATAATCTAATAAGGGGAAGTGATAGTTGTGAACAGTTTTAAATCTTCCTTCCAATGTAAATTAACACATTATGTGTAAACTTACCAAACCATAGGGTGCCAACAACTTCTCCTAATCATAGTCATTTTGGAACCTTTTTGGTTTTTCATGAGTGATATATATTAGTAATATTATTAGTTTTTTAATTTTATTATATTAGTAGCTTTCTATTAATATTATAGTACGATATAATGACTATATTTATATATTATTTGATATTTTAATAATATTAAATGAAATTATTGTTAATTTTTTGTATTATTATATTAGGTTGACTTATTTTTTTATATTATTATTATATTATATAAAAACTTATAATGTATAATAATATTTTCTTATTTTATCTTAAAGATTATGTATATGTTATTGTTATATAATTATAATCCTATGATTATTATAATGATGTTTAATATAAGATTTTTATGAGTATTATTTTATGATATTATATTACATTATTAAATGATATTATGATTATATTTGTGTTAGTTATTTCTAATTTTATTCAAATTAATTTATTATTATTTATTTATATTGTATTATAGAATAAATGTGATTATAAAATTCTATTATTAGTACTTGCCATTCACATAGTACTTGTAGTTAACTAGTTATAAGTACTTGCCTTAGGCATAGTACTATTGTAATGAGTTTGAATTTTTTAAGTTAACTAGTTATTAATAATTTAGTTTTCAACCAATCAAAAACAATATTTAAACTAAAATTAAAATAAAATTCAATTTTGTAAAGTCAACTTGTAAAATATTTAATTTTATAAATTATAAAAATTATTTTTTGCGCATATGATTTGGTTAAAAAAGTTTTGTGTGTTATTGGCGGATAAAGCAAATTAAACATTTTTTTAAGAAATGATTTTTCATTTTTTGCTTTATAAAATTATTTCATTAAATCTTTCTATAATAAATGAATGTTATTTATTTTGACTTTTTTTAAGAATGATTTTTTTGTGTATGTAATTGTTATTTTTTTATTAAAGAAAATCTTACAAAAATCAATTAACTATTTTATGGAGATTTGGATTCACACTATTAAAAAAAAAAATGTATTATTCTTTCCATTAAACTAATATCTTTATCTATGTTTTTAATATTTTATGGTATAATTTTTATGTGCTCCTTCTTTTCAGAGTTTTTCATCATCATATATATATATATATAGTGTCTTCAACAAAATTATAACCTATAATATATAGGTATATAAGATAATATATAACCTAATGTGTATTTTATATATATACTATTTCTATTTCTATCTTATATTATTATAGGTAATAATTTGTAGGTAAATAAGTTAACCTATATTATGTAGGTAATATATTAATTTATATTATATATTTATATACAATATAATATAGGTTATTTTATTTTGTAGGTTCTCCTTTCATAGATATTCATATATATTAATAAACTATCTTAATTGACTACTACATTAATTATAATATTAATATTATTAATATAATAGTAAATCACTATATTAATAATTATAACAATATTTTAAAATATATTAATATTATAATATTACCTATTTACTTAGTTTATATAGTATAATTGATAAATTATTAGTATGAAATTATAATATAACATATTTATTATATTAATAGTATATTTAACTTCAACTAAGAGTTCACTATCAAATTAAAAATCAACTAGAATCAATCTAAGAATTATTTTTAATAATAAATCATTTGATTATTTGATGTTTAGCAAATATGTATTCTAAAGAACAAACTCAACTTCAACTTTATTAGTCATAGTTATGTCTAGTAAAAATAATTCACAAACTACTTATGAGTTGATTATATAAATATTCAAATGTATTCAACTTTAATTTTTTTGGAAAAAAATAATACAAACAATAAACATTTATTCCAATTAATTTTATTTTCAAATATTAACATCAAACAAGATATTTACATTACATAACCAAAATATATAAAAAAACCAACTCTATTAATCCAACAAAACACAAAATACAAAAGTCAAAACTAAAATACAACAATTAAAAAAATTTACATTTAATTTTATTCACATTAATTAAACTTACATTTATGGAAATGATAGAAACGTGGAGATGGCTTGGCGCTCAGACTCAATGTTCTTGCAGGCCCACAGATTTTGAGGTTTGCGCTGCATGTGGGTTCTCTGGCTTGCATGCGCCAATCTCCTTCGTGGTTGCTTCGTCTGGTGAGTTTATTGTTTGGGGGGAGCTTTTCTGCATTCGGGGGGTGGTGTATTCTTTGGGGTTAAATTCTTCGCAGCTTTTCTCTGTCATTTTCTTTTGTTGGCTGTGGGTGCTGGGTGTGCTCTAGGCACGACAGGCTAGTGGTATTGGCATGCAATGACCTTCCTTTTGGTGGAGATCTCTTTGCTTGGAACGACTCGAGCTTGGTTCACCGTAATTAGCCTTTGCTACTGCATCAATTTTGTTTTGAGCCTGCGTGCCTTCGGTTCCTGTTTGGAAGGCTTCACAGTTTTCTTTGGTTGTTCTTGTTGTATGTCCTCGGGGTGAGTCTCGTGGTGGGCCAAGGAGTGTGGCTTATTTGTGGTCATGGATGCTACTGTGGATGGACCATCCCATTCTGGTGGGGCTCATCTGCGCAAGATTAACGGTTGCTTGGAAAGGTCGTCGGATTGTCCAAAGCTGATCATTTAGCTAGAGTCTATGGCGGAAGATGTAGCTTATTAATGCAATCATGTTTTAATTTGCAAATTTATGGGGCTGCGTGTGTTGCTCCCCTTCTTGGATTCTTGGATCCAAAAAACTTGGAACCCAGAAGGGGATTTTGAGATATTGTTGGGTGCCAATAATTTTTTCTTGGTGAACTTTTCGTGCATTGCTGATCGAAATCGTGCCTTTGAAGGGGGACCATATTTTTATAATCAGGTGGGTCTTTTTATTAAGCCTTGGCATGTGGGCTTTAACTCTGTTGAGGAGCTTCCTTCACGGGTTCTAGTTTGGGTTCGCCTCCCATGACTGCCATTGGAATGTTGGAGGAATGATATACTATAGATGATTGCTCTCATGCTTGGCAAGCCTGTTGGCCCTTCACAATAAACCTTTTCCAAGGAAATCTTTTCTTATGCTTGTGTTTGTGTTGAAATTGATTTGGATAAGCCATTTCTGGATTCAATTGATATGACTCTTGGTTCCGTCTCTTGGAATCAATAGATAGATTATGAAAATTTTCCCTTCCGATGTCGTATTTTCCATGAGTATGGTCATCTATAGCGGAAGTTTCCCAGAGCGATTAATAATTCAGGTTCAGGTTCTACCCCTTCTTTTCCAACCTAGAAGTTGGATAAAGGCATGACTCTTATGCATGGGGAGGGGATGGATAAAGATGGGTTTGTTCCTATCAAACCCTGCAATAGGTATATGGGACAAAAGAGGACTTTTAAAGATCAATAGGAAGGCAAAACATATAATAGGTTTGAGGCTTTAGAGGACTTGGTTTAGGAGGAAGGAATTTGCTCTGACATGCAGGTTATGGACGGGCCCATAGCGGATCAGCTCATAGGAGAGCAACTTGATTCTATTGGTAGTCCACGTCTGTTGATGAACCCTATTGTGTTGATGGATTTGAGTATTCCTCCCTTAGAGCCTTTGTTGATGGAGGCTTCTTTAGCCTAGGATACCTTGTTGGGGCTTGGTGTGCCTGGCTCGGGTCCCACCCCTAAGAAGGGGGTTGTGGAGTCAGGAAAGCATAAGGTTTCTTCTACACCTCTTGGTTTACAACAAAAGCCTCTTAAAAAGAACCTTCCTAAGAAGCCTTTGAAATCAGGAAGGAGAAAGGATCAAGAAAAAGTTAAATTAATTAGGGAAACTTTGGTGGAGTCGGGTTCGGTGAGAACTATTGATGCTCACTTCTCCCAATCTACCCGATGATTGTGATATCTTGGAATGTGAGGGGTATGAATAGCATCCCTAAACAAAAGGCTATTCGGGATTTGATTTTTGTGCACTCTCTGGACTTGGTTTTTCTCCAGGAGACCAAGTTGTCCGTTGACAATATGTTGAGTTTGGTTAAAAATATTTGGGGTCGAGGTATGTGTCAGTGTGTGGGCGCGCAGGGTAGCTTTGGGGGCATTGCTTGTCTGTGGGACCCATGGAAAGTATGCCCTTCTTGGTGGATTGTGTGTCAACACTCTATTTCTTTGGTGACCATTGGTTTGGAATTTGGTGAGCAAGCTCTTTTCTCTAATATTTATGGTCCTATAGACTTTTTTGGTAAAGTTAATTTTTGGGCCCATATTCGCTTTGTTCGTTCCATGGAGCCTTTTCGTTCGTGGATTTTGGTAGGTGATTTTAATGTTGTTTGTTCCTTGGAAGAAGAAAGGGGGGGTACTGGTCGACTAGATCCCTTCGTTGGGATTCTTGGGGATAACATGGCTGCTTTGCATCTAGTTGACATCAAACCTGGGAATGGTTCTTTCACCTGGAAAAATAGGCAGATGGGGAATGTTGCTATCTTTGAAAGATTGGATAGGTTCCTGGTTTCTAGCTTCTGGGTGGGGGATAGTTGGGTGACTAGCTTTGAAATTCTGGATTGGAGAGGGTTTGACCATTGGCTAATTAAATTTTTTGCTCTTCTATCTAGATTCTCTATGAAGAAGCCCTCTTTTAGGTTTTAGCTTATGTGGCTTTGGGATGCTTCTCTTCATGATCTGGTTCCTGGTTGGTGGAGAGATGGGAAGCCAACTTTCAAAACTTCCATGTACTCATTTGTTAAACAACTTCAATTTGTTAAATATATGTTGAAATGTTGGAATAGATATCACTTTGGAAATGTCTTCCAGGTGAAGAGAAAAGCTCAGGATCAATTGGACTCTGTTATGCGGTTGATCCAAGATCAGGGACTATTTGAGGAGATGAGTATGGCTAAAATGATGGCTATGAAGGAAGTGGAGGAATGGGAGCTTTGAGAGGAAATATTTTGGAAGCAAAAGTCTCACATTGAGTGGCTTCAGGAAGGTGATAAGAACACTTCTTTCTTTCATAACTCTGTCAAGGACAAAAGGTAGGGTAGTGTCATTTTGGCTATTCATGCTCAGGACGAGAACCTTCTTTACACCAGTGTTGAGATTTCAAGAGAAGCTGTTAGATATTTTTCTATTTTATTCTCCAATGACTGCCCCCCAACTTGCACTGAAGAGGCCTCCATCTTAGCCTGTATTCTTGTGTTGGTGACTGGAGAAATGAATGAGGCCTTAACTAAGCCAATCACATTGGATGAGTTGGAAAAGGTTGTGTTCCAAATGAAGAACGGTAAAGCTCCAGGTCCTGATGGGTTTCCTATAGAGTTCTTTCAAGAGTTTTGAGAGATTATCAAGCTTGATCTACTGGAAGTGGTCCAAGAGTCTCATAAGAATAAGTAAATGCTTAAGGCTATGAATGCTACTTTTTTGGCTCTTATTGCCAAGCGTGAAGGGGAAAATTATTTGGATCTTTTTAGACCAATTGATTTATGCAATGTTTTGTATAAGATTATCACCAAGCTGATTGTAGAGTGATTGAAATCGTGGTTGGATAGGATGATTTCTGAGGAGCAGGGCAGTTTTGTGGCTAGAAGGTAGATTCTCAATGGGGTGGTTATTGCTACTGAGACTGTACATTCTATGTCTATTTCTAGGGGGAAGGCTATTTTTATTAAGCTGGATATGGCAAAGCTTATGATCATGTTAAATGGGATTTTCTCTATAAGATTTTGAAAGCTTTCGAGTCTAGCTGTGATTGGATTGAATGTGTTATGAGTTGTGTCACTTCCTCATCCTTTTATGTTATGATCAATGGTGAGACTTCTGAGCTTTTTGGGGCTTCTAGGGGATTGTGACAGGGTGATCTTCTCTCCCCATATTTATTTATTCTAATGGCAGAGGGGCTTGGGAGATTTTTGAGGTCCCAGGTGGAGCTTGATTTGATTCAGGGGTGGCGCTGGGGTAATGGTGTCCCACCTCAGTCCCATCTTTAGTTTGTGGATGATACTACTTTGATGGGGGTTGCCAGAGTGGAGGAAGTAGTTAACCTGAGGAGAGCTTTGGATTGTTATTTGTTGGCTTTAGGGAAAAGCATTAATGAGACTAAGTCTTCCATCCATTTTTTCAATACGCCCATCTTAATCCAACAGAGGATTGCTAGGATCCTTAGATTTCAGATTGGTTCTCTTCCTTTTGTCTATTTGGGGATTCCAATTGTGGGACGCTCACTTTCGAGATCGTATTGGCAGGAGGTGCTTGAAATTTTTTGTAAGAAATTAAGCCATTGGACCTATAGATGGCTTTCTACCATAGGCTGAGTTACTCTTTTGAAGTCTATGGTTCATGCTCTTCCTTTATACAGGTGTTTTATGTTGTTCGCCCTTGCTAGTTTTGTCTGGGACTTTGAATGTCTTTGTCAGAAATTTCTTTGGTATGGTAATCTTCTCTCAAAAAAATGGAGTTTGGTTAAGTGGGTAGATGTGTGTCGTCCAAAGCATGAAAGGGGTCTTGGGTTCAGACAGGCTGATCTTAATGGTCAAGCCTTGGCAGCTAAGCTCTATTGGAGATGGTGTACTCAACAACAATAGACATGGGCTAAGATTCTCACTTTCAAATATTTGGGGTGTGTTGACGGCAATCAAGTTCCTCATTTTGGTCTACTGGGGAAAGGCTCAATGGTATGGAATACACTTAAAAGAGGGGCCGAATTGATTAAACAGGGTCTCTTGTGGATTTGTAATCATGGGTTGGAGGCTCTTTTTGGTTTGACTCCTGGGATGGTCATCCTCCTATCTTGGTTACCCATCCTCATCTTCAGGATCTGAGTAGAATCTTTTTGGAAGCAGGTTGGAGGTTTGTGAAGGATTTTAAGTCCCCCTAGTTTCTGGGATGGTCTACTATCTATCAGTAGAAGAGTGTGTAGGAGTGGCCTCCTGGTGGATCAAGGGAGGAGTGTCAAGAGCTTTCCAATATTCTGGAAAGTAGGTTTTGTAATTCTTTGGAGGACAAGGATGTTCTTGCTTGGGGCCATGATCCAAAAGGTAGGTTTTTGGTTGCTTTTGGGTACCAGATGTTGGATAAGCATATTTATAGGAGTACAAGGGTCTCTTGGTGGAAGCAAGTTGGAATAATTTCTCCTAGGCCAAGAGTAACTTTTTCTCTTGGCTTGTGATGCGGGGTAGATGCCCGACTTGGGAGAATCTGCAGAAACGAGGGTTTCATGGTCCCTCCATGTGTGTGTTATGTTCTAGCAGTGAGGAGAGTGTTTCTCACCTCTTTTTTTAGTGTCCCTTTGCTAGGGAGATTTGGCACTTTTGGTGGGCTTCTTGGAATTTACCATGTTGGCATGCTTCTTCGCTGGAGGATTTTTGGCTGCGGTTGGGTACTGTCCTGTCCAAGTCTACTTTTCTCCATATTGTTTGGACAATTGGGCCTACTTTAATCATTTGGCATATTTGGCATGAATGAAATCGTAGAATCTTTTTGGATAAGAAGCTTCAGGTGAGACAATGTTGGTTGAGAGTTTTGGGAGTTATTTAGGAAACTATTGTGGCTAAGTGTGATCTTTTAGCTCCGGCGGCTCCTGGTGATAGGGGGTTTGTTCAGAACTTGGGGATCTCTGGTAATGTTTTGGGGAGGCTTGGTACTAGTTTGCAGTGGAAAGTTAGAGGGAAGACGGTGCGTGAAGGGAATTGGATGCCTCCCCCCATTGGAGTTTTGAAGATCAACATTGATGGCTCGTCTAGAGGTAACCCTGGCCCTGTAGGGGTGGGGGGTATTGACAGGAATAGTGATGGGATTGTGGAGTTTTTCATTTCTGAATATTGTGGGCAGTGGTCAAATAATCTTATGGAGGCTCTGACTATCCTCATGGCTGTGATAAGGGCTTGTGCTCTTGGCTGGAGGAATATTATTTATGAATCCGATTCTCAGGTTGTGATTGACTTGTTGAACAGAGATCAATTGGAAGGTGTGAATTGGCAGTTGGCTGTGGTGGTTAGGAAAATTATTTCTCTGGGTAGGTTCTTGGATTCTATCACCTTTTGCCATATCCCTCAAGAGTGGAATAAGGTGGCTGATGGTTTTGCTAGGTGGGCATCTGAGAGTGGAGGTGATTGGAAGGTGGATAACTGGGGAGACATTCCTGTAAATGTTTCTCAGGAGCTCAAGGATCTTATTTATGTTGATATGAGATTGTTTCTTGACATTACTTTATGGCTTGCCTTGGCTTTTGGCCTTGGCCTTTTGATTGTATTTTCTCTGGTTTTGCTCTTTGGTTGAAATAAAGTTTTTACCTGCTTTAAATTTTTTTTTTTTTTTTAAAATTACATTTATTTTTATTCCAACTCTACAATTCTCTAATTAGAATACTACAAAGGTAAGTACTCACACACTTGTTAATAATTTAGTTTTCAACCAATAAAAAATAATATTTAAAAATAAATTAAATAAAATTCAATTTTGTAAAGACAACTTGTAAAGTATTTAACTTTACAAATTATAAAAATTATTTCTTGTGCATGTGATTGGTTAAAAAGTTATGTGTGTTATTGTAGGAAAGCAAGGTGAACATTTTTTTAAAGAATGATTTTTTAATTTTTTTGCTTTATAAAGTCATTTCATTAAATCTTTCTAAAATAAATAAATGTTACTTATTTTGACATTTTAAAGAATGCAATTGTTATTTTTTTAATCCTTCTAAGGGTATTTTTATAATTATTTAATATCATATTAATATAATAGACATGCTATTTTTTTAAAGAAGGATTTTTTAATTTTTTTGCTTTATAAAGTCATTTCATTAAATCTTTCTAAAATAAATAAATGTTACTTATTTTGACATTTTAAAGAATGCAATTATTATTTTTTTTATCCTTCTAAGGGTATTTTTATAATTATTTAATATCATATTAATATAATAGACATGCTTTCTAAGGGTATTTTTATAATTATTTAATATCATATTAATATAATATACAAGCTTTTTGTCTTTTGTAAAAAAAAGTTATTATTTTATTAAAGAAAATCTTAAAAATTCAATTAACTATTTTATAGAGATTTGGATTCACACTATTAAAATAATAAAACAAAATAAAATTGAATTATTCTTTCCATTAAACTAATATCTTTGTTATCTATGTTTTTAATATTTTATGGTATAATTTAATTATTATATGCTCTTGTTCTTCTTTTTATTAATAATTTTTTTTTCATCATGTATATTTTTATATTAATTTATATATATATGTTCTCCATAAAAAATATAACTATAATGTACAACCTATTTTAATATAGATAACATTAATTTATATATATAACCTATATTAATGTAGAATTTATATATATTGTTTCTATTTATATCTTATGTTATTGAAGGTAATATTTTGTAGGTAAATAAGTTAATCTACATTGTGTAGGTAATAAATTAATTTATATTATATATTTACATTAATATATGTGATAGGTTATTTTATTTTGTAGGTTCTCTTTAATCTACATTTTTTTATATATTATATAAATTATGATTTTATTTATTTATATTAATGTATATTATACGTTATATATATTATAATCTATTGTATTTTAGCCATCTATTTTTTGATTTTAATTGAATCATTTATTTAATTTTCCAATTAATATTTTATATATAATCTCATCTTTTTTCTTTGGTTAAATTATTATTGTTTTAAGTTTTAGTATATTTTCCTTTATATATTCCTTCATTTTTTAAAATAATTTTGGTAATTGCTCCTCAATCATTTTGTTATATAATTCATCTTTATAATTCTCTTAGAGTTATTTTTTTGATCCATTCATTTGTGTTATATCATATTATTATATTATTCATTCTTTTGTTATGTTTTTATCATTTTTTTTCTATTTTCACTTTCACTTCATTTTTCAATCTCCTCCCTCCCTACCCTCTCCCACCACTTAACTCTTTTAAGGTAATTTCTACTATCATATTCTTCATTATCCTCTTCCTATGATGAATCATTGAGTTAGGGTTGGGGTAAAGTCATTAGAGTTAATTATTCATTGTTTGAGACATTTAACTTTAACCTTTTTTGATCCATTTATTTGTGTTATAACATATTACTATATTATTCATTCTTCTATTATGTCTTCATATTTTTTTGTCTATTTTCACTTTTACTTCATTTTCCAATCTCGTCCCTCCCTGCCTCTCCCACCACTTAACTCTTCTTAAGGTCAATTCAAAATAGCATACATAATTTAATCTAGAAGCGTTTACTCTATCATTCATGGAGTTTGAAAAAATCATACCATCTATAATCATCAATTCATTAATATTTAACAATTATTGATTTGAATGAAGAGACATAGTTGCACTTGTGTCTACTACCAATCAAATCTGATAATTCAATATAATATATTTTATTTTTTAATATATATATATATAAAATTAAAAATAAACAACTTATAATAAATAATTATTTTAATATATAACAATTTTATATTAATAATAAGAGAAGAAACATTGCCAACATGTAATATCTAACTTTTAATGATTTTTAGTATATATTATATTTATTTTATTTATAAAATTTATTTAATAACATTAATTAAATATGTTATTTATTTAAAATTTAGAGATAAAATTAGGTTTATAGTTATGGATAGTGTTACGATCATAGTTAGGGTTAGAGATAGGTCTAAGATTAAGATAATGGTTTAAAATTTATTGTTAAGGTTAGAGTTAGGGATAGGGTTAGGGTTAGGGTTATGATATAATTAGAGTTAGGGTATGAGTTAGGGTTAGGGTTAGGTCATTAAAATAACTAATTAACAATACTAAACAACTATAATTAACAAAACTTACATTTATTTTTATTCACATTAATAAAACTTACATTTAATTTTTATCAAATCGAAAAAATAATAATTACAATACTATTAAGGCAAGTACTAGCCACATTTGTTAATTATATATTATCATAAGTTAAGTATGAGTATTATATTAATGTTATTACAATATTATGATTAAATAATTATAAAATTCTTTATATGATGATTTTGTAACTATCAAATGATTATTATATTGAAGTTTCTATTATAATACAATAAAGTAAATCACAATTGAAAATGACAATTAGTCAATTATGATAAATGATTGTATAATATACAATCAATTATACAATCAAATGATATTATTATAAATTATAATTTTTAATATGTTATTATTGTATATAGTGTGATAATATATTATATTACTAAAATTAAATATTTAATATATTATTATATGAGTTTTATATATTATTAATATAGTAAATCACAATGAAAAATGACAATTAATTAATTATGATACATGATTGTAAGATTTAATATTATTAATAATGATTATTTAAAGAGTAAAATTATTAATGGAAAGTAGTAGATTCATTGTAAATTTTTAGAACACAAAATAAATGAGAAGCTATTTTATTTGTAATAAAATTTTATGGAGAAATTAATATTTCAAAGCACTGTCATGAAAGACAACATAAGACAATATCATTATTTTGATACTTTCTTTTTGCAAAAAAATGTTTGAAGTTGGTGACCTTTATATTTTGGTAATAACAAAGAATAGTGTCTTCAACTTTTAAATCAAACTTGTAAATTTTCTTTAAAAGAAAGGTTTACATGCATGTCTTTTACAACACAAAATAGTATCTTCAACTTTCAAAGAAAACTTGTAACTTTTTTTTCACGAAAGGTTTATATGCATGTATTTTTACAAACTATCACAAACCTAAAATCTACCTATTGAATCTAATAAAACCTTGCTTTTAAATGAATAATTTAATTTCTCTATATTTATGATTGTACACTTAATCCTTTATTCATCATTATAAGTCTCTTACTTAACTTGAAGTATAAATACATATTTTTTGAAAAGTGCTTTTCATATCATGTCTGTAAACTTGACATCATATTCTTATTCATGCTTCAATATGTTTAATTCATTTACTGTAACACCCATAATTTCTTCTCCCACTTTTTCAAAAGTAGTAACCCAAGTCAAACTAGTATGATCTTACACTATGCATTGTAGTAGATATCTATAATCACAATTAGGGAAACTCTTTTTACATCTTTGATAATACCAATTACCTTTTCTAATATTGTTTACCTTTTTCTTGCATTTCTTACCTTCAATCTCCAAGGGGCAAGTAATGTAACAAAAAATGTCAAGCTTTATGAAATATCATGTAGTTTTTACCAAAGTCCAATCACCTTTATTACATATACCAACTCCTTGAGCCTTAATTTGTGCTATGGTTATCAACATTGGAGCTTGTCTAACAAATGAGTTTTCCTTTGTAATAGATTGAGAAGTGAGATTTTTTCCTTTTTTATCAAACAAGGATCTCAATTGTTCCAACTCAAGAAGATTCATATTTATTAGTAGTTAGGTTGTGGTGATTGTTCCTCCATATTTTTTACCATAATCACTAATTTGTGCAGCCTTTACAAAAAGAAATGGAAAAGTCTCTACATCACATAGTTGTTGAAGTTGTTGGTGTAGGAGTTGAAAATTAGCTCTATCCTAGTACCACCTGCAAAAACAATGAAAACCTTCCATAAGGGAATATGCAAGAAATGAGCTTTCTTGATATTAAGATCTATCAAATATGATGACGAGGTATGTTACAAGAGTATATAATGACCTTGCTTATATAGACAAGGTGTGATGAAGTACCAAACATTAAATGACTGGTGTCATTATTAAATGACATGAGCCATCATTAAATGACCTAGTGATCTAATATTTAATAAACCTAAAAAGATAAAATCTTATCTAAACAACTTAAATATACCTAGGACCTAAGTGGACTTATCATGTAAATAAGACCTCACTAATAACTAGTTAAGAAAAATACCTATTTACACCAACACCCCCTTAAGTACAACTTAGGGAGAAGAAATTATTATGAAAATGATGCAAGGATGGGTCCTGAATACAAGGCCATTTAGGTACCCATGTAAAAATACAAATGCAATCTCTCACAAAAAGAGAAAAGGAGAAAAACCACATAAGAAAAAACCCCTCTCCAAAAGAGAGAAAATATAAAATAAAGTGATGAAAGATAGACTCCATGATATCCCTAAGTAACAAATCCATCACATATATACATCATAAATGCTCCCCCATAATAGGGAAATTAAGAGATCACATAGCAACCCCATAATGAAGTAGCTTCACAATCATTGAAGAAAGTCTAAAGAGAAAAGAGAATCTAATGTCAACAAACAACATGTCTCCCCTTGGGAAGAAAGAGATCCAATGGTCAATGTTGAAGACACCTCATATCCATGACGAAGCAAGAGGGAAGAGGCCTCATGAATGATATCTCTAAAGATGCATCAAGTGTCTTTGAAGATGTATTGAAAAATCAGGTGTGACCCTAATCAAGGAAGAAGAAAAGGATGTGGAAATTCAAGAGTAACCTTCAAAGAAGATGTGTGATAAAAGAAGAGAGTGACCCCCTCAAACATGTCCTCTAAATATGAGGAAGAGGAATGAAAAACAAAATATAATATACCTATCATGAAACCATCCCGTAAAGAAAAATATAAAAAATAAAATATGTCTTGCTCATTTGAAGTCCTAGAAACTAAGTCAACACTCAAATTTGAAGAAGCAAGAGTTGATAAAAACTTATCAAAGGGTTGATGAGCAAAAAGGTTCAAAAAACAACCATCTGAAAAACTACCCACACTTGATCTAGGAGAATGGTTCTTATAACATTCACCATTAGGAATAAAATAGGAAAATGTGTAGATGTGTGCATCATGATCAACCCTACCTATTGCACACCACGTTTTCTACTATGTAAATCATGAATGAATATTGAATCTAAAGTGAGCTGAATGGATTTACCATTTTGTGCTATTTTATATTTAGAAAAAAGATTATGTTGAATATAAGGAATGTAAAGAATATCATGAAAATTGCCATTGGGCACATCAACAAATCCCTTTTTAAATACATCTGTAGTGTCGTAAAATTGTACCTTGTGGTAATTTCACACTTGTGCATTTAGCCCGCTGCATTTATGGTGCCTAGCCACATTTATGACAAGATCCTTATGAGTCAAAATTTCAAAAATTTAACTCCATAAGGGACAATAATGAAGTGTTAGCAGTTCGCCACCTCATTTCTTGTAAATTTATGAGTTGGACAGTTGTGTGGTGTGCTATTGTCCCCAAACTTTCCAAGTTTAAATGAGGGAATCACATGAATTTTTCCCATGACATGTATCATCATGGTAGAATCATGGGTGTAATGGCTCTTCCTGCCCATGAAACCTCACAAAACTCCATTTTCCACTTCTATTCTTATTCATTCTCACTTCAAATTCCAACTTTCTCTCTCTCCCTCTTCTCTTCTACATCTCTTCTCTATGGCAAATCTCTACTGGATTTACATCTTGTCAACAACCAAGGCTCTCTTGCAAGCATATAACAACACATTTATCAAGACAAAAGTGAGCCATATAATGTTGGTAATGCTCTCCTGTTGCATTATCTTGTCTTTTCTATTTGCAAATATACTTTTCTTTTCTATTTATTTATGATACAGGTTCTCCTCCATAGCGGGGTTTGTCTTTATCACACGTCTCGTATATTTTATTACACATCTCATTTATTTTCTATCTATTTGGCTTCCCATGAAGATGGAAACAAAAAAGTGGGGGTTTGACTAAGATAAGCCCCAAAATAGCCCAAACACTTTTCCTCATCTCAATTGTGTGCAAGTTTCTAGATTCAAAGATTTGGGTGTTTGTTGGTTTCTAGTTTTTAGCCCCTGATCTGACAAGGATGACAACATGATGCACAAACATCCATGCGATGCACTAGCATTTGTTGGATTCAAATTTGTCCTTCTCAAGATAAATTATATAAGTTTTCCTCTTTTTACTTCTATAATCAATATTCTATGATTTGTTACCAATTTTTGTTACTTAGCAGTTTTATCTTCTTAGCTTAGTCTTTCCTTTCATTAAATTTTTCAATATCTTTCATCTTATACCTCCGTCACTTGAGATTTATACATTGAGGTAATAGAGGGACATCTGCTCCCTACAAACTCTCCCTTGTCCTAGAGAATCAGAAGTAGTGGATCCTCTCCATTACATTTTTGGTGAACTTGACATGAAGGAAGAATCATGTTAGATTTTTTCTTCAAAGTTTTAATGCTTTTGATAATGCTTTTTCTAAGGAAGATTTTGATATGTTGGAAGATGCCCTAAATTATTTCTTAGAGGCATCTCCTTCTATTTGTAGATCTCGTAAATAAATTCCTTTATCACAACCATCTACTTCATCTTTGCAAGTTGAAGAGTTTGTGAATGTAGTTGTAGTCTCTACAAACTCCTCAAAGGACTAAGAGACCCATCATTTACGTGACTCTGAATAGATTGTATCCTAAAATAATTCATTCTATTCGTCGAGTTCCAGTCACTATTGGATTGTTAGGCCTTTACACAAGATTCTTACAATCTACAACTTCCTCTTATAAATTTGTAGCCCATACTTACAACACTAGAAGGAATCAACAAAATTTAATTCAACCTACTTCTTTACCGCCTTCTCAACCAAGTCTTCCTCCAACACCTAAACTTGCAACTAAAGCATCTAGTGATTATGATCTTGTTGAGCAACTTCACATTACTCCTACCAAGATCTCACTATGGGATTTGCTTTAGTATGCTCCAGTTTACCAGGGTATGATTTAGGAAGATTTAAAAAAGATCCTCTTGCCTTCTTCCACTAGGTCGATATATGTTAATGTGTTAATGGCTCATATTCATGCATATTCATTGAATATTACATTCTATCCATAGGAACTCTTGCCTCTGGAAGTATAGAAGCAAGCTGATCCTCTAATGATAATAGTTAACATCAATAACATTAGTGTTATATGTGCTCTCATTGAAATTGGTTTGGTTCTCAATGTATGTAGCATTAAATTATTACCTAAGATTAAAATTGATTCATCTTCTCTTGCTACTTCTTTGTACATTTGTGGATTCGATAATGTTGGTTGACAAGCCCTAGGCACAATAATCTTGCCTTTGAGGTTGGGACCTGTTACTTGTTGAAAATAGAAGTAATTATGTAGCTTTAAAACTTGTAAAACTATTATACTATAGATCTAAATAAGTGTTCTTTGTTACAATTTATTTGTGGATGTTTATCTATTTAGATTCATTTTACCATTTGTAGAAATAAACAGAAGATTGTAGAAGA
>VDFB02091725.1:553452-607456 GCA_007258455.2 Sequoia sempervirens | reverse complement strand
AAACATTTGTGGACCTCTGCCAGTCCGGTTTCCACATTTTTGACTTTTTGGCCAACTTTTTGGTGAATTTTGGATGTGTTTGAGGTCCCTAAGTGAACTGCCAAGGTTTCGTCAATGTTCGGTTAAGTTTCAGTGGTTCCAGAGCTTCGTCCCTCTTTGGCTGTTTTGGAAACATTCGTGGACCCCTACCGGTCCGGTTTCCACATTATTGATTTTGAGGCTAACTTTTTGGTGGATTTGGGATGTGTTTGTGGTGTCTAAGTGAACTGCCAAGGTTTCGTCAACGTTTCGTTAAGTTTCGGTGGTTTCGAAGCTTTGTCCCCCTTTGGCTGTTTGGAAACATCCGTGGACCCCCGGCGGCCCGGATTAATGTTTATGGTCCAAATGAGCTCTAAATATGAATATTATGAACTTTTGATGATGCATAGATGGATCTAATGAGGATTTTGCAAGATTTGACTAACGTTTTCCTTGTTTTTTGTATGAAAGCACTTACGGCGTTTCATGTGTGTAGGATTCAAGGAGCTTACCGTCGGTATGTCAAGAGACCCATTGAGAAAGCTGAGCAAGGAATGCACATAGCTCCTGTCACCATTCATTTCATGCCCACCTTTTCTCGTAGCACCCATTAATAGAGCTAGCATTAAAAGAAGGCCTGTGCCAAGGAAGTCAGTGACAAAAATGCAAGAGGGTGGTCTTGAAGAAGGCATGAGGTAGTTGTCCGTCTGAATCAAAGGCAACCAATCCATTGATGCCAATCGTCGACGGGTTCGTTTGATCAAAGGAAGAACACTGCAAGCACATCAAGCAAAAGACAACTTTCAAGCAGTTTTAGCTACGGTAAAAGGGCAATCAACTAAATGACAAAATTGCTACAGCACCTGAGTAGTAGATGACAAAACAGGGAAAAGACAAGGAAGGTATTTTAAATTGCTGGATAATGGGGGGTAGGTGAAACCCTAATATAATCAAATCTGGGCCATTCGTTGGAAATTGATCCTAGCCATTCATTTGGGCTTTGGAAAACTATAAATAGGGGCTTGCCCTTCATTTGTAAGGGTTGGAGAGTTGTTGTAAAAAGTATTTTGCAGCAATAGAAGACAACATTGCATGATTTTATGGATGTTCTCTTTGATTTTGCTCATCTTCCATGCATGGTTCTACTTTCATGTTAGTTTTAGTATTAGTTTTTTGAATGGTTGTCATGATGGTGTTGCTGTTCTAGTATTTGATGAGCTTCCAGCTCATACTTTTAGCACTTGTTGATAACAAGCTACTGTGCAAAGTTAGCTTGGGCTTCTTTTTGTCATTGTTGCAACCTAGTTCAATTGCATGTTCATGATGTGTATGTGTAATTTGAAAATCAGCAGACCTTAGAAGATTGCACTAGTTTTGTGTAGTAGTAGGTTTCTCTTGGTCAACAAAACTTTATCTGCCTACTTTTAGCGTACCACCATCATATCGCTCATCTCAGAGGGTTAGGATTGAATAACTTTCTAACCCTTCTTTTTGTTGTTTCTTTTTAATCCTGGTTAGAGTAGGATCCAAAGCATCACCATGAAGCCAACCGATGAACTTGATGAGTTTAGCTTGTTGTTTTGAGTGGATGCTCAATCGCTCATTCACTTTCAGCAATTTGAAACTTCCATTTCCAAGACCCAACTTCCATGCCTCAGAATCATCCACAGAGTCCGCCTTGTGATTCCAGCAACAAATACATCAAACAATTGAGATATTCCAAGCACTATCAAGACTCTGCCATTAGGAGACTCCTTTGGGATAGTGTCTTAACTGGATTATGGAAGATTGTCTTTCAAGAGAGGTGGTGCACCTGCTAATCGGGCCTGTTGAGAAGTGCATAAAACACACAATAGAATTGGCTTAGAAGGAGGGCATGACATGTTGAGGCTACAAAGCTGAATGTTGGAATTCAAAAAGAGCACTTGCAAAGAAGAAATGTGAGATAGGGAGATCTCTTTCAATGCTAAAAATCAAAAAAATTTGAAGGCAAAAGAAGTTGAGTCAAAATGGAGCAGCATGCAAATTTGAACAAGAGATTGAAGAAGCCATTGCAACAATTTGCATTGGCGGATAGATGTCGGATCCATTGCACTCATAGGCACAATGAGTTGGGATGTCTCACATTCTTGAGCAAAATTGAAAGGGTATTGCAGGGAGAAATTCCCTTTTGGGAAATCTATCAACCTTTAGCCCTTAGAGACTCGGAGGAAGAATTGACAACCATGGCAGCCAAGGCATTCAAGGAGTTGATCCAAGAATATTTGAGCAGCAAGGATGGACCAAGATTGGAGGAAGTACTAATGGCAAGTTGGTGTAGATTTCACAATGCACCACATTCAGAATTTATGTGTTCATCATGTGACAACATCATTTCTCAAGCCAAGGGTTGTTCAAACAAGTTGGAGCAGCCAACTCTCAATCAGGAGAAGTCATCCCATGAGGTAGAAGAACTGTCAACATTTGTAGGACAACACCTTGAAGATAAACCAACTAGTTGGACACAAGTTGGTGTTGGGACAGTAGACATAGAAAATGAAAACCAAGGGAGAGGAGCTGAAAGTCTTGGGATAGCAAAGTGCATTGATGAAAATCTGATTGTAACCAGTTTAGTAGAATTTCCCTCTATTGAAGAAGAGCAGTCCTCCACTCAAGAAGAGGAACGAACGACAATTGAAGATGAATTAACAGAATTTGCAGCAGCATATGCTAGGACAACCAACACAGATGTTGAAAATCAAGAAGAGGAGGCTAAAATCCTTGGGGCAGCCGAAGGAGATGGTCAAAGCATAAGCAAAATCAGGTTGGAAGACCTTTCCTTCATAAACGACATCAATCAAGAATCTGAAAATGAAATTTTGGAGGAGTGGGAACAACCACTCGCCACAGCTATTCGCCATCCAACTTCTCTCCCAAGTGATGATGAGGCCCCGATCATGGAGAGATATGACCAACTAGTCTCCAGATTAGCAAATGATTGGTCAAAGCTGAAACACCAAGTCGATTTGGAGGTGCTACTATTGCCAAATTGGTGCAGACTTCATAATTCATCACACTCAGAGTTCACATGTGAACTATGCCAAGAAGCCATCAAACAAGTTAGAGGACAAGTGGAGCAGCCAAGTGCCCGACCTCCTCTACTTGCTGCGCGGATCAAGGTAGAAGACCAAGAGCCTAAATCAAGTGATGGCTCAGTTGAAGGTAGGCCTCAAGAGGATGTTGGGGCAGCAATAGAAGAAGGACAACAATACAGGCTCGAACTTCCAAGTGATGAAGTAGATCAAGTGGGAATGCTGTCCACCAGTCATCAAGAAGTTCTTCCTCTTGAAGAGCATTTGCACACCATGAATGATAGGCTTTATGTTGAGCCCTTGGAGGGAAATTGTACAGTAGACTTTGGTTCCCTTGATGAGGTGCCATCAATTGATGACTTCTTTCCATTGGGAGTTGCACTACGGAGGTATGCTCATGTCGAGGAAGAGCACATCCCAAAAGAAAGTAGTGATGAATACATACTCCTTGAGCCCTTTAACAGTGATGCACTAGAGTTTCCAGATTGGGAGAGGAGCTCCTTCTCCATTTACAATGATAGTGAGTAAGAGGGAATGAGTGAACGCCATGATGAGATACATGAACATCAAAAAGAAGAAGACAAAGGCGAAGGTGCTAAGATAGTTGCTAATAGAGATGAAGCACTCGACCGACTACAAGATGCAACTTGGAGTCCTTCTGCCATGATCATTGTTGATCCTCCTTCGTATTCAGATGGCTACAATAGGACAAATTCATGCATGTCATTGTCCCACAATGTTGAACACCACATAAATAAGGACAACCCTTGGGGAAGGAGACGAGACAACATGTTGCCCCTTGTGGACAACAACCAAGTGGATCCCAAGTTTGCAGATGATCAATGTGGAGAAGTATTTATTTTTGAAGAACTGCCAATCAGGGTTGTAGGTCCCATTGGTGGATTGGAAGAGTTGTCTGTTGCCCCGTCCTCCCAGCCTTATGCCAACTTAATGTCTGAAGTGCTACACCCTCCAACGCACCCGCTCGAGGCTACCAATGCAACGATCAAGGATGTTAGGCTTGCTCTCGACTGTCCAACGCTGCCACATCCGTGTGATGACATCCAGGTTCTATCCTTCCTTGCCCCTATTATTTCTCATAACTGCACTTATTATTTTGATTATGGGAATGAGGGAAAACGAACATGTTTATGGATTAACCATGGGTTCAACGAGCCTCCTCAATTGTTGATTTTTCATGATGACATGGTTGAACTTGAGTGCTGCAACATTGAATTTCTTTTTTCAAAATATAAAGATAAATTTGCATGGTTAAGAACGACAACAATCGCCTGTTTGCTTGTGCATGCACTGTGAAATCCAATGAGTGTTAATGTCAACTCGCCTTGCCTGAACATAGTGCTTTGTAAATATCTTTGTACATAGCCTGTTTTGAGTAATATAGGTTTCTTGTAAATACTCCGCTTTCCTGCTTTTCTTAGGTTAGTTGGTGTGTGTAGGTTGCTCACTTTGTAGGTTGTTTGCTTTCGTTTGTTTTTGCTTTGTTGCTGCTTTGCTCGGGGTCCCTTTGCTTTTAGCTGGGCACATCTATACGCACAACCATACTTATTGCCTGGGGTTGTTCTACGTATTTCTTTGTCAAACTCTAATCAAGTCTTCAAAGTGGATGGTGAAGGTCTTCTGTTAGTGTCAAGCGATCTGGGTGTTTAATTCAAAGGGGATAAGTTGTTGGTTTAGTTTGACTTTGACATATTCTGAAATCTTATAACTCTTACACATCTTAAGAATTCGATGGTCACTATAGGGCCTTTTGTGAAGTCTAGTTAAATGAAAAATCTAAAATTCTGCTCCAGCGCCACTGTGATTCTCAGCCCTGAGCGCGAACTTCAATGCTTGCGGGTTGAAATAAAAGAGCTAACAAGAGAAAAAATAAATTAAAAACATTAAAAATTAAAAAGAAAAGAAAAATTCAAACTTTCTGTAAGTATCTCGGGAGCAACTCTACCTGTGGTTATGGATTCTACCGACAAAAGAGCAATGTTCGTGAGAATCACAACGACAACCTCATTAGGGCTATGGACACCTGATTGGCAGCGAGGCAATGTCCCATATGCTTTTGGAGTTAGAATAAACTACGTAGCTTAACTTGACAGAGCTAGGGTTCTTGTAGCAATTAAAGGATGGGAATTAACACAATTGCACACACTTGGATTTTCAGCATACTAAAGGTTGAGTTGGCTAATGGTTTTGATCCTTTGGTTGGGTGTCTGGTTTGTTTATCCTAGCGTGAAGGTCGAAACCAGAGATTCTGGTTCGTGATTCTAGTTTTTCATCAAAATGCTTTGGAGCATTTCCCTAATGAGTCGCCATTTGTTGTGCATGTTTTGCACACATGCTCCCTCGCCATAGGTAGGATCCCTTTTTTTTGGCTCCCACTGGTCGTTGTGTTCTCGGCCTTTGTTTTAAGGCCCCCCCATTTCCAAGTCCAAATTGGTCATGTGCCTTCAAACAATCAAATCCCCTACCCAAATTCACCTACTTGGGGTATTCAAATCTGCAGAGAAATGAGGTCCACCATCCCCTTTTCTGCCTTTTGTCTTGTTTTTGCTATTTTGGAAACATCCACAAACCCCCATCAGCTTCGCTTCCACAATTTCACTTTGGGGCAACCTTTCGATCCGATGTGTTTGAAGTATGTGAAATGAACCGCCAAGGTTTCATCAACATTTCGTTAAGTTTCGGATGGTTTCGTAACTTTCACCCGTAATTCCTTCCTCTTAATGCTTGGAAACATCCGCGGGACCCCTTTGTCACTCCCCGCTTCACATTTTGACTTTGGGGCAACCTTTTTTGATCCGATGTTTGATGCTTAAATGAACCGGCCAAGGTTTCATTAATGTTTCAAGTAGTTTCAATGGTTTCTTAACTTCCCTTCAAATTCCTCTTCCTCCTTCGGCCGCTTGGAAACATCCATGACTCCCCCCGGCCGCCCCAATTCCACATTTTTTGACTTTGGGGCAACCTTTTGGATCCGATGTGTTTAAAGTGCGAATGAACCGCTAAGGTTTCATCAACATTCCGCTAAGTTTGATGGTTTCAAACTTTCCCTCCTCGGAATTCCTCTTAGCCGCTGTTGGAAACATCCGCGGACCTTCGGCTACTCGTTTGGCCATTTTGACTTTGGGGCAACCTTTTTGGATCTAGGATGTGTTTGAAGTGCATAAATGAATTGCCAAGGTTTTGTCAACATTCCGTTAAGTTTCGATGGTTTCAGAACTTTCCCTCTGGAATTCCCTTCCTCCTTAGCTGTTTGGAAATATCTGTGACCCTCGTCGCTCCCATTTCCACATTTTTGACTTTGGGGGCAACATTTTTTGGATCTGGGATGTGTTTGAAGTGTGTAAATGAACTGCCAAGGTTTCGTTAAAGGTTGGTTAAGTTTCAAAGCTTCATCCCCCTTTTGCTGTTTTGAACATTCGTGGAGCCCCAGTGGCCCGGCCTCCGGAGCCCGGCCCCTCCGTGGCCGTTTCCGGGACTCCACCTCTCCGTGGCCGTTTTGAACATCCGTCAGCCCCCGGCGACTTGGCCTCCGGAGACCAACCCCTCCGTGGTTGTTTCTAGGACTCCGCCCCTCCGTGGCCGTTTTGAACATCCGTCGGCCCAGGGTGACCCAGCCTCCGGAGCTCGGCCTCTCTGTGGCCGTTTCTGGGACTCCGTCCCTCCATGGCCGTTTTGAACATCTGTCGGCCCAGGGCAACCTAGCCTTTAGAGCTCGGCCCCTCCGTGGCCGTTTCCGGGACCCGACCCCTCTATGGCCGTTTCCGGGACTTCGTCCCTCCATGGCCGTTTTAAACATCTGTGAGGCCCCCGCGACCCGGCCTCCGAAGCCCGGCCCCTTCGTGGCTGTTTTGAACATCCATAAGGCCCCGCAACTTAGCCTCCGGAGCTCGGCCCCTCTGTGGCCATTTCCAGGACTCCATCCCTCCGTGGCCTTTTTGAACATCCGTGGACCCCCATCGGTCCGATTTCCACATTATTGATTTTGAGGCTAACATTTTGGTGGATTTGGGATGTGTTTGAGGTCCCTAAGTGAACTGCCAAGGTTTCGTCAATGTTCCGCTAAGTTTCGGTCGTTCTGGAGCTTCGTCCCTCTTTGGCTATTTTGGAAACATTTGTGGACCCCTGCCAGTCTGGTTTCCACATTTTTGACTTTGGGGCCAACTTTTTGGTGGATCTGAGAAGTGTTTGTGGTGCCTAAGTGGACTGCCAAGGTTTCGTCAACATTCCGTTAAGTTTCAATGGTTCCGGAGCTTCGTCCCTCTTTGGCTGTTTTGGAAACATCAGTGGACCCCTATCGGTCTGGTTTCCACATTTTTTACTTTGGGTCCAGCTTTTTGGTGGATCTGGGATGTGTTTGTGGTATCTAAGTGAACTGCCAACTTTTCGTTAATGTTTCGTTAAGTTTCAATGGTTTCAGACCTTCGTCCCCCTTTGGTTGTTTTGGAACATCCGTGGAGCCCCAGTGGCCCAGATTAATGTTTATGGTCCAAATGAGCTCCAAATATGAATATTATGATCTTTTGATGATGCATAGATGAATCTAACAAGGTTTTTGCAAGATTTGACTAACGTTTTCCTTGATTCTTGTATGAAAGCACTTACGGTGTTTCATGTACGCAGGATTCAAGGAGCCTACCGCGGGTCCGTCAGGGCGACCCATTGAGAAAGCTGAGCAAGGAATGCACATAGCTCTTGTCACCATTCATTTCATGATTGTCTTTCCTCATAGCACCCATCAATAGGGTCGACGTTAGAAGAAGGCCTATGCTAAGGAGGCCAAGGACAAAAATGCAAGGGGGTGGCCTTGAAAAAAGCATAAGGTAGCTGTCCGCCCATCAGGGGAAACCAATCCATTGATGCCAATCGTCAACGAGCTCATTTGATCCAAGGAAGAACACTACAAACAGATCAAGTAAGAAGACAACTTTCAAGCATTTTTTGCTACAGTGAAAAGGACAATCAGCTAAATGACAAAATTGCTACAGTGACTGGCACTAGATGACAAAACAGATAAAAGACAAGGAATGTATTTTTAATTGTTGAATATTGTGGGGTAGGTGAAACCCTACTGTAAACAAATATGGGCCATTCATTGCAAATTGATCCTGGCCATTCATTTGGGCTTTGGAAAACTATAAATAGGGGCTTGCCCCTCATTTGTAAGGGTTGAAGAATTGATGTAAAGACATTCTGCAGCAATAGAAAGCAACAATGCATGATTTATGGGTGTTCCTTTTGAGTTTTCTCTTTATGTATGCATGATTCACCTTCCATGTTAGTTTTAGTGTTAGTTTCTTGAATGAGAGTGGTGATGGTGTTTGCTGTTTCAGTATTTGATGAACTTCTAGCTCATGCTTTTTGTGGTTCATTGATGATGAATCACTTTGCAAAGCTAGTCTGAGCCTCTTTCCTTTATTGCTGCAACTTAGTTCGATTGCATGCACATGATGTGTGTATGTAATGTGAAAATCTGCAGTCCTTAGAAGATTGCACTGGTTTTGTGCAACTGTAGGTTTCTCTTGGCCAAGCAAAACCCAGTTTAGGAAGTCTGTCTACTTTAGCAGCCACCATTGTTACTGTTCATTTGTAGCTTAGGATTATAATAGCTTTCTTAACCCTTCTCCTTTTGCTATTTCTTTTAATCCTTGGTTAGAGTAGGACCCAAAGCATCACCATGAAGCTAAATCAAATGAACTTGATGAGTTTTAGCTTGCTGTTTTGAGTGGACAGCCACTATTCATTCACTTTCAGCACTTCGAAACTGCATTTGCAAACCCAACTTCCATGCTTTGTAACTCATCTGTAAGTCCACCTTGTGATTCCAGCAAATCACATCAAACAACTGAGATATTCCAAGCACTGTCAAGACCTGACATTAGAGACCTTAGGATAGTGTTCTGCAATCTGATTGTGGAAGATTGTCTTTCAAGAGAGGTAGTGCACCTACACACTGCCTGTGTTGAGAAGTGCATAAAAAACACATCAACACATATGTGAAAAATTAAGTTGAGATATCTTTGAGCAGCAATTCATTGATCTTAATTTGACCAATCAATAGTATCCATGTTTGAAACTTCATTTATCCATAAAAATCCATATATATGTGTTGATCATCTATGTTGCCACTCATATTTGCACCAATAATCTTGAATATTCATTCCTTTTTGAAGGATTTTTTTTATGACAATAGTGTCGCAAGTGCATGTAGTGTGCAGCAATATGAGGGTACTCAATCACATTTTATTTTTACCAAAGTTGTGTTTCTCTTGGAGTTTTTGGTGATGTACTTGACATTAGTGTATGTAAATCTGGCCAATGCAAGTTAGCTACACTTAATGTAAAGAAAATTGTAGGTGTACCAATCCAATGCAACATGTTTGTTGATTCTGCACAATATTTTGTCCAATATGATCTTGTACCCCTTAAAGAAGTTTCAAACCGCATCAATCTATTGGCAAGTTGTGACTACGACATATCATCCATATGTTCACAAAGCTCATTTATAGTGATTGGCATGTTGTGGAGATTTCTTTTCATAAAAAATACAGTTGATGTTTGTGCATGATGTCTCATTATCATATTTTTCATATAATATCAAAATATTGGATGTTTACTAAATCAATTATTTATAACAACATAGGTACCTCACATATTTGTGTAGATGCAATTTCATGATCCACGATTCTAACCAGTCACATTTACCATTTAGAAATAATGTTGGGAATTCCATATCAAGTAATCCTAATATAACATATTCATTTATTGGATATCCACCAACTATTGGCCTATCAATTAATTTCATCAAATGTGTATTTGAGTTGTTTACCCATGCATGGATCAACTCCATTTCTCTTTGTGCATTAGGTGGTTGAGAAACCATTGATTTATTGTGATCAATGATGTTACCTTCATTATTCTCTATCATTGGTTTTCCATAAACAATATCATTTGTATCTAAATCAAATTCTATATGCACAGTCCTCAATTGTTCAAAAATATTTTGATTTGAATTAACAGGTAAAGTGTCAAGCGCATTCACATTGATTGTGATAACTAAGTAAAATTTGTTGTGGATGATTTTGTACTAGAGTGTTGTATAAACATGATCCCTATTAATTGTGAAGTGGTAACTTGTTCCATATTGAACTTTCCTTTAGACTATAATGATTGAAAAATCTTTAATATAATATGATAATTTATTTGATGTGTGTTGAATATATTGTAGAAAGCTTATAGTGTGTTCTCTATATTTATATTGACCACCTCTTACATGCGTAACTTGCAATATTGGACTCATATGTGTAATAAATATTTCTTCTACTTGTTTGAGGTTTGCTAGATCAATTAGGTGGGGTCCAGAATTCATATTATTTATATTTGAGAATATGTTGATTCCTCTCTCTTGTTTACATATTGTTCAAACAATACCTTCTAAAATGTAAACAAATTTGATTCTAATGTAACCAAATGTCATTTTCTTGAAGTACCAATGTTGACCAACTGTGAGTATAAGTCAATCTAAACCAAGGCACATCATAGATCATCCTCAACCCAGTAGGGTACCATATCACAAGGGTTAGGCTTGCACTATGAGCCAACAAGTGTGGCTCTCATGTGAGGGGGAGTAGATCACGGTCAACGTCCATGAAAAATCACAATTTTTTGACGTAGGTCCTTCATCTGGAGTAGGAACAACATCCAAAAACTCATAATTTCTCATTAGATGGACCTATGTCCCTCAAACCCTAGTTACATTAGTGGTCCCTCTCCCAAAAAAGGGGTCAACACTAAGGGTGACTCACCAACATAAACAACACATAACCACAATTTTCCATCAACAAACATACAACTACTCAATTTTTAACATTTTGACATCTACACACACATGTATGTCACATAGGTTACACATAGGTAGATAGTACTAGACATCTACATCACCCTTATACCAAGTTGGATACTATGTATCATACACTAGGGCACACCACAATATTTACTAGTTTATCCACATCTCACAACATACAATCTCTATAACATTCACTACATCCCATCACAAGAGTAATGTTTCACTCAACAATGGTCTCTTGAATTTACCCTTTTTGTCCACTTCTACCAAACCATATTGTAAGGGAAAAAAATCATAATTACCACAAAAACTCACCATATTTTAATAAATTTTATCTTATCGTACTCCCTTTTCTTTAGGTACATATACAATCCACACATTTCTATATTATATTGTTAAATCATTTGGCACAAATCATAATTCACATTTCTATAGCCAAATTTCCCAAATTCATATACTACTAGGATGCATGCATATGAGTAGGAATTCATAGGAAGTTTGATTCTTGACAAATTATTCTCTTACTATGATAGTGCATAAGATTTTGTTTTATTCATATATAAACACCAACAAAATAAAGAACAACATCCAATAATAATTTTATTTTCCATACTTCTATCTTAATCATAATTCAAGTATAATTCAATACTCATTTACAAAAATCAACTCTATATATATTCACAAATTTATGCACATGTTCTCTATATGTAAAAAATAAATAAATTAATAAGTACATAACTAACAATTTCTATTTCATATCTATGCAACAAGGAATCGTCTATCTCTAGAAGACACACATGAGAAAAAAAACATTCAAGCAATATTTTATTTTTCCTAGCCAAAGTTCGAATCAAAACAATTTCTCTACCCAAGAGGTTTCTCCAAGTTTTGCATTACAAGTAAAAAGACATCCATCCACTACCTTGATTGGATTAATACTACTTGTTTTATTTTGTTTCGTCTACAACCCTTACACACCCCTTAGGTTTTTAAACAATTATGGTCTATAAAACTTGCTATATAATTTTAAACAATATGATAAATCCAACATACTTTTACCTCCCTAAGAATAATTGTTCATCTACTTAATAATTCTTTTGAGAAGTCTTATAGATCCCAAGTTCTTCTCAAAATGGAAAAATTTCCTTCTAAAAACATATTTAAATTTCTATATATAACAACAAAAGTTTTCAAGTTATTAACTTCATTATTTATATGATTATCCTACTAACTACAAGGTAAGTTATCTTGCACTTTGTTCATTTTTAAGGAAAATCCTTAATATTCTCTTGTTTTGGTGACAATTTTAAGTTATAGAGGAACTTGAAGTGCTAAGAGTTTAAGGTGTTCAAGGTTTGAGCACGAGAATCCTTTAGTCACCCAACTATAACTATAACTATAACAACTATATATATATATATGTATATAATGGGAACTTATTTATGCCTCTTGTAAGTGACATCCTTAATGCTTACAAGGCTCCATTCTAGGACAAGAGAATATGTTTGAATTACACACGAGGTAAGGTCTAAGAGTTTTCTAATGGGTTACACTCTGTAACTTTAGCATTAAGAGAGGCCCATCATAGTCAGCCAGGGTCTCTTAGCAAGATGGTAACACTTTAAATTTAACAATCACACTTTAAAAAAAAAAATTCCAAAGGTCATTTAATTTTTTTTGTAATAACATTATTCATTATAAAATCCCCAATTTCTTTCAAATTCTTCAAGGAATTCACAAAAATTCTACTTTCATTTCAGGTTTATAGTTCTTCCTTAGGTTACTTCTCTTTCCACAATCCTCACCTTTAAATTTTAGTTCCTACGAATTTGGACACAACTTTTGAGTTGGACTTATCATTTTCTCCTAGTTAATTTTATCTTAACAAGGGCATCTCTAGAAGAGATATAACCAATTTTGTTTCCCCAATATTATTTATTGGTGTATTGTAGATGAAAATCATTTTTCTTAAGCTTACATTTTTTTTTAAAAGTATATAAGACTAGTCAACAACAATGTAAATTACATAGTGATAGCATTTTCTAAGGGTTCTTTTTTTTTAATTTCATATAATATAGATTTGTCAAAATTATCTATTTAAAATCCCCTACAAAATTAAAATTAATTATCATTCAAAAACTAATGCACACAACATCTAAGACCCAAATAAACACCCAAAGCCTCAAGGTAACACATTGATGGTGAATGGTAGGAATCTAAATGATTGTGAGATACCATTTTTATTTTTTTGAAATCAGTGGCAAGTAATCCTTTTGGGTTTGGTGTGTGTATATTTTCTTGTTTACTTTCTACTTCTAATTTTTATATTTTTGTTTGTAATTTTTGTCTCACATATCTTGCTCTATTTAATTCATCCCTTTTCTTCTTTGCTCATCCCTTTTCACATATGTCATTTACTCTCTCTGTCATTTTTGATACTCTCTTTGGTATTCTCTTTAATATTATTTCCTTTGTTCCTCAGTTTCAAAGTTCATCTTCAGTTGAACCATAGATAGAAATAAAAACAACATTGTAAAGTTTATTTAGTAAAATGTACCATATGATTTTAGAAAATATTGTTAGAAGTAAACTAAACAATTGTTTTAAATATATATGTCAAAACTATTTATATTAGTAGTATACTAATTTTAAATTATAAACCTATAATGTATAATAGATTTTATTACATTCTCTTAAATATATATACATATATATAAATATATATACATATATATATATATATATTATTGTTACATATTTATAATGCTATTATTATAATGATGTTTAATATAATATTTTTATTATTATTATATTGTGATATTATGTTATATTATTAAATGATATTATTAGTATTATTATTTTTTTATGTAAGCTGCAGTCATGGGGATTGCTCCCTTTTTTATTAAAAATAAAAGTATTACAGTTCCATGTATTTTAATTACAAAAGCCAACCTTTTCCTTGTGCAACCAAAATATTAATTTGCATCATTCCCCAGAATTGGGTTGTTGCAAGTCACTCTCCTTATGGGAATTTTCCCTTTTTTTGTTGATCTAAGCATCATCTGATGGCTAGAATATTGTAGAGGAGCCTTCTTCCTCTTTACCTCAGTCCAACCTAGGTCTATTTGAGGGGAAGTAAAATTAATGTGGTTCAAATTTTTTGATGAAGAGACTTCTTTTCCTCCATAAACATCCATCTTCTCTGGGTGTTCTATAGACTCCATTAAAGAAATACCACTCTTGTAGATTTCCTTTTCTTAAGAATTTGGTGAGAAAGTGGGGGCTACTCCATCCCTTGAAACCTCTTGCATGACCTTTGAAAAGCTATTCAAAATAGGAGATGGTGAGGAATTTGGCAACAATAAATTCTTCGGAGGTTCTTGTCCTGACACTAGGGAATCTTATGCACCTAGTGGAATGACATAGTGATGTGGTTCTACCCCAATCCACCAAGTGGGTTTCTTGTCTGAATCCTCATAATCCCTCACATGAGCTTGCTATTTTTGACATTATGAAGTGAGATGGTCAATTGAGAAACATTTATGCATCTGAAGGCTAACTTTTCATAATCCACTGGCTATCTCCAGCTTCTATTGCCCACTTTGAGGGAGATGTCTATAGGGAGACCTCTAGAAAGGTCCATTTCAACACATAGTTATGCACATGTGGAGCTCTTGTAATTGATTTTTCAGTTAAAGAGCAATGATATTTACCTAAACCATTACCACTGGCATGTAGGTAGTCTAACTCCCAAAATTGCAAAGGAAGATAAGGAAGCCACACCCATAAGAATTTCAAAGAAAAAATTTTTGTCCGTGGATCAAAAGATGGGAACCATTGTTAGATACAAAGGAAATCTACTTGTAGGAACCATGGTCCATATTTTGACACTAGTTCCAAATCTTCCTCAAAATCAAATTCAAGGATGAAGAATCTGTAATGCCCCGCCATGTAACCTTAAAGAATGTTGCAAACACAATGGAAGTGTAGTAATTTTTTTTTTTAAAAGTGTAATATTAACATGTGATATACATCATTAACACATACATTCCCTAAGATACACGACAAGGTATTACATTTGAATCCCACTTTACCAAAGTAAACTAACCATAAAATTTAATTATTACTCATAAATTTAAGATCATACATTCAATAACATTAAAACACATCATATAAGATATAAAGTACAATAATGATTCATTCTTACATTGCATTCAATATAATAATTACAATACTCATTTCCAAATGAGGTAGGTCATACAAAAGTGTTACAATTACAAGTTACTAGAATTCTCCTCTTATACAATTGAAGAGTGATACATAATTAGATATCCAACAAATACAAATGAGACATAAGAGAAAGTACAAATCCACTAGTACACGTACCCGCCTTCATGAACAAGAACTAGGGACCCAACGGTGTAAGGTGCATGTTCCACCCAACCAAGTGGTACCTATAGGCCCACCCCCCATGCTAGGAGATAGTAAAAAGGCTCCCTAGACATAACCTACAATCTCTAGTCATAGGAAAAACTCGAGACAAAACAATACAAATGCAAACTTAACATAATGGTTACATTGCTTCCAGAACTGAAGGATCAAGTACTTTAAATTCACAAAGAATACTATTATTGTAGGTGGAGTTTCATCGCAAATTTGCATGGGTTACCCAGGCGAATCTTCCTAGGTTCCGACCCCCATCTTGGGTTACCCTGGTAACCTCTTACGAAACCCGACCCCACATGCAATCTAATGTGGAATCAATTATCTTTTATTGTGATAAGATAATGATCTTGCCATTCCAGGCCTTCTCATCTCATCCCAAGTCTGAACTAGCCCTTGAGTCCATGAGCAAGGCATAATTATCCAGTTAAATGTTTTAAACTACCTAATGTATTGATTTAGTTTTCATTGATTAGACTAACTCTACATGAGTTACCCAGGCACCACTTTGTGTGTTGGCCCCCATGAAAATCCACTCCCCTACTAACAACATAAGGAACTTATCCTCTAACCATGGGTAGACAAGGTGCACATAAACCAACATCAATTACCAACTTTATAACAATAGACAACACAACCCGTTCATAGAAATAGGTGTCCAAACTGAATAAGAACCACGTGCACTACCCAAGTTAATTCAAAGGGCCATTCCATCACAAATAAAAATCCCCTCACAAAGGAATTATATCTGGAAGACTTTCTAACTCAATTAACTCAAATTGCCCATAAACGTGAACAAAAAAGAACACAACTTTAAAACAATTCAGGCAATTAAATAATCTAATATTCGGATTTCCTAAATATAATCAAATCAATATCACATTGCATGAAGTTAATCAATTTAAATATAATTCCACTTACATAATAAAGAAATTAAAACTAATTGTTTTACTACAATCTCATAATTTCAAATTATAATAAAAATCAATTCCTCTATTACAATCGTTTCATTATAAAATCCTCTACTTGTGCATTTAAACATTTTAATAACACAATATCCACTTAAATATAAATCAACTCTGTCTCTTAAATCATCTTATTTTAAAAAATATATCTGCTTTATATTCAAAGCATTCTTTATAACCAAATATCAATTCAAATAAATATATTATTAAATTATTTTAAAACTAATCTCAATTTCCATCTAATATTAAATATAAATATATATATATAATATTATAAACAATATATACAATATATAATATTATATATATATTATTTAAAAAAAAACATTTAAATAAACCCGAAATCACATTTAAAAGGGGTGGATGGATTTCTTTGGCAGCATAGGTTTAATAGCCAACCAAGGGTTGGCTTGGTATAAGGCTGGCTGTCTACGCAACCATCCCCAAGAGGGATGTGCGATGTGGTAGGCAGCGCAACTACCTGTGAAGGCAGCGACGCTGCCTCCACAGTCGCCTCCCTATGGAGGTGGTTGTGGGGCAGGCCCCCAACCTTCCCCAAAATAAAATTTTCCTTGTATTTCATTATAAAATTCCCTACAGAAGCACTAAATTAATCACGACAAATATTCAATTATAGAAGCCTTACAAATTTTCAAAACAATTAAAAGCTTTTGCTAAAATACAAAGTCTTCTTGCACAGGAAATCTTTCAATTTACAAAAATTATCAAAGCTTCTACAAAATAGAATTTGTACAAGCAATCTTTTCAAACCAACAAAATAAATAAATAAATAATAAAGGAACCTATTTTCTTGAAGCTTGAAGAATGAAGGTTGGAGCAAAGCCTCGCCTTCAGAATTCACTCTCCAAAGCCTTTTTCCAAAAATCACCACTTCCAGAAAGACGCAAGAATTCAATCTCTAATGCCTTTTCCAAAAATCACCACTTCCAGAAAAATGCAAAATACAAAGCCCAAAATATTCCTGAGAACCTCTTTTTCCACAAAACAATTTCCCAACCCAAAATTCCTCTTTCCATTTTCCGTGAAGTAACTTCTTACTTCCCACAGTTATGGCAAATATTCTCTCAAAGAATAATTTCTCAACAAGAATTTTCAATAAATTTTACTCACACACATGGCTATTCTAAAATATCTTTTAACTAACTTTTAGATATTTTCCATTTTTGATAATTACAAAGAAATTATGCTAATATAATAATTTAAAATTCCACAATTTAATATTATCTTCTATATGCAATTTAAAATTCAAATTCACATAATAGCATCTAAACTAAATTTAATCTAGTAAATTTAATTACCTCATAAAATAAATTTAATCATTAGAATTAAATTACTTTACAAAATAATTAAATTCAAGGCTTCTAGCAATACTATTTAAAATTAATTAAATAAATACTAAAATCATTAAAAACATCAATTTAACATTAATTTTCATAAAATAAACCTTGCATAAATAAATAAGAATTAACAAGGAAAACGTAGACATGACAACCAAACATACCGAACATGGACTGACAACACACTGTGATTAGGTTTGTGGCTAGACTAGGAAAACCTTGTTACTATCTCCCAATCAACAATACCGTTGGGCAATGGACACGCTCAAACTTGTTCAAAACCAGGTGGAGACGATGTCCTGTACCTGCAACCCTACAATAAAAATGAATGTTGCACATATATATATACAAATCATGAACATTCACACCGTGAAGAGAAAATCACGAAATCACAGAGCGCTCACAAGCAAGTGATGTAATACCATCCTCTTCACCAATACAGTCACATCAAGACTAACAAAATAAAACATCAATAATCAACATACGAGCATATTCAATATTATCTCAAATAACAACTATGCTAATCAAAAGCATATCATAAAACAATAAGCATCCACATAGTGTATCATCTCATCAAAATATAACACCATTATCGCTCCACTATCAACTATTGAATAACCATAACATAAAAATATGGTCCATCAATGTATTTGAACTATCAGAGAAAACATAGCAAATCAGAGGGGTGTTACAGAATCCCCTTGCACAAGGATAAATATAGATATCTTCCTCCATGTATTCTTTCTAGTTATTGGTAACCCATGTGTGAAGATCACACAACTTTCGCTGGGTTTTAGTGAACTTGCCAATGATGGCATTTTTTTGTAAATACTCATCCCTATCACGAATAGTGCCATCCATGCATATTTCTAGGACATGGGATGAATGACGACTAGGGAGGGGGCTATTATGTCTATTGGTTGTAGCAGATGATTTGGGAGGAGTAGTAACTGAGGAGGAATTGGGTTGCATGTTCCGATGGCCCCTAGATGTAGAGTCCATTGTTCCCATAACTATCACTTCCATGTAGCCGAGCGAACCAATTTTGAAAGGTGGTGAAACCCTAGCAATGTTGTCACCCTTGTGTGCCCTAAGCTCTGGCCACTCCTATAATCCCCTATCCGAAGCCTTGTAGGAACTCAACGCCCAAGGGTTTAGGTTCTTCAATGCCACACACTATTTGAAGTCATGACTAGAAGAGCCCTTATTTTTGTGGTGTTTATCCACATGAGAGGCCACTCCATTATGAAATGACACCATGAGAGAGCATGCAGAATGGTTTCACAGCAAGCAAGAATTTTTAGGAGGCATCGCAACTCATTTAATGATATTATTATTATATTAGTATTAGTTATTTTTAGTTTTATTCAAATGATTTCATTATTATTTATTTATATTGTATAATGGAATAAGCGTGATTAGAAAATTGATTGATTAGTCATATACTATCATAAGTTAAGTATGAGTATTATATTAATACTATTATAATAATATGATTAAATTTAACTATAAAATTATATATATAGATATATATATTATTGTTATATAATTATAATGTTGTAGACACCTAAAATATTCCCTAGGAAAATTCATCACCTAATCCCTAATCGATCAATTTCATCACCTAAACTTATGTCCCATCACCTAGTCCTAATTAACCTAGGACATATCCCTTTCACCTAAAGTCTCATACTTTAATTAAATAATCATATTATGTAATTAACCACCCTTTCTAATCCCATCACAATAAATATATGATTGATTGCATATTGCACCTATTATCCACCTCACCCATGTGGCTAAAATAATTAAATAATATTATTATTTAATTAAGCCATTATTCTTTCAACACTTTCCAAGAATAATGGGGACCTAAGAAAACTTGTCCTTGTGCTCCCATTATTCTCTCAACACTTTCCAAGAATATTGGACACCTAAATAAACTTTCCCTTATGGTCCCCTTATTCTCTCAACACATCCCAAAGTTATATCCCTTTTAGGTGCAAATGTCCCTAATTTCCCTCATCCTCACAACTACATACTAAAATTGGTAAGTTAATTTGTGAGACCTTGTCTTTTCATGATCCTATTGAATCTATGGGTCTTTGATGGCTCTTTTCCAATGTTTTATGTGCTTTTATGTTTGGATATTGTACATGAGTTTACAAGTGATGGTTCATATACATCAATGATTTTCATATTTTTGGTTGTTATTGGATATGGTTAACTAACTACTTCTATCTAGCTAATGGTTGTTGTGATTTCTCTGTGATAATCAGATGAGTTCCTTTCATTGATTATGTATGTGTTGATTGAGATGTTCAGTTATGATGGGTTAATGGTTATTTATTGTTAGTAGTAGTATTATTATGTATATTAGATGGATTACATTATGTTGATAGGGATTGTCGAGACGATTAATTTCATTATTATTAGATGATTACATATTATGTATGTGCAAGTAGGTGTTATTGTAGAGACTAGATTTGATATTTTAATGTTTACTTGTGATGATTATTAAATTTGATTTCATAGTTTATTATTATTTTTTAATCTTTATTTTAATTTTTCTAGTTGCTTCAGCTATTCATATTCATGGGATGCACTAACACTTTTTGTTGAGTGAGCAGGTGAATTTTTCCAATGGTGGCATGGGTCACATAGTTTCTTCCATTGTTTTATTAAAAATGTTGTATAGCATATGTATTACAAATGTTATTCAATTTATCCTTGGCTTAGTGGCTTCCTTACCACTTTTTTCCTCTATGCAAAATGCTTATGATGGCATCATTAACTTGATTCCATCTTAGATACTAAGGGCATGTTTCTGTTGCAAGGTGTGTGCCCTTGGTTTCCTTGTGTTGTGCAACACAACAATCAGGCTCATGGCATGACTTAACCACCTCCTATGGATTCATTAACTCTGGAAATTGTATTGATCATTAATAGATTGATCTTTTGGTACAACAACAACCATCTTTGCAATAATTGGTATTAGAGCTTGGGTCACGGGTTTGAACCCCTCGCTTGTGCTGGGGTTGTTGTTGTAAGGTGTATGCCCTTGGTCTCCTCTTGTTGTGCAACACAATGCTCGGGTTTCTGACACGAATTAACTGCATCCCGTGGATTCATTAACTCTGGTGGTTATATTGAGCATTAAGAGGTCAATCTTTTGGTGCAATGACAACTGCCTTTGCAACAATTTCCTAGTTTTACCTTGCTAGAGTGGCACTTTCTACAAAAAATTGGGATTTGGTTGTGTTTAAGTAGTACAAAAATTTTAGGGCATGACATAATCCTAGCCATGCACATTCTAACTACCTTTACCTCCACCCTTCATCCTCTCCTAGATCCTAGAAATTCCTCTCAACCATTCTCCACCCTTGATCTCACAATTAGATCTTGGCCATCCATTCCTCATTTCCAAAATCTATAAATTCAAGCATCCCATCCCTCGTTTGAATCCATTTTCTTTCATACTAAACATATGATGTCAAAATTGGTATCATTCAAGCAAGAAGCATCCACATCTCAATCATTTAAGGAGTAAATCATTCAAAAATGGAGGTTTATTGTAGCTTTTGAGTTTATTTCTTATGTTGTTATCTTTTTTGCTTTTATTGTTGAGCTCTATTTGAGGTTTATGAAAGTTTAGATATAATTCTCTTTCCTTACATTTGTTTTCATTTTAATTTCTAAATTAGAGCTTACATTCTGGCGATTCCGCTAGAGACATACCCCTGTATTTCACTTCATTTTATAGCCTTGTGTGTCTAGTTCTTGGTTTGCACTAATTATATTTGAAGTCTTTTGAGTGAGTTTTGGGTACCATGTTTTTTGCAGGTGTCCTTAAGGCCAAAACAAATTGCACTATTACATCTAGAGTAGCCAAAAAACAATTTTGACATAAAAAACTTGGTATCTCCTTGATGATTTTTTTTAAAAATTATTTGCAAGAGTGATTGCAAGTATAGTCATATGAAATTTGTATGGTCTTACAATTTTTACTATACGAAATCCGTATGCTTACTTAGAAAAAAAACATAGGGTGTATAAGAAAAAATGATGTTTGCATAGTCAATTTGTTTCATTTCTCAATAGTATAGACATAAAAATTTAGAGTCATAAGAGGTATACATAATCATATCTACAATATATTTGAAAATATTTTTTATATCATGTTTTGTTTTTAAGTGTATACTTAGGTTGTATTTACACAAGAAGATATAGGTATTCAATAAAAATCAATCATAAAAGGGTCAAAACTAGTTTAAAACTATCTTCAAACAATTGGAACCACATGTTTTAGAAAAAACCATCAGGAAAAATGATCAAAACCATGTTTTACCTAGTAAAAATATCTTCTAAATAGTCAAAAAAATGAAAATATAGTGAAAACCACCTTTAAATGGCCCAAAAATAGGGGTTTCTAGTAGAAACCATCTTTGAAAGGCATTAAAACCACACACTTTGTTATAAAACTGCCTTCAAAAAGGTTTAAACCATGAATCAAAACACCAAAACTACCCTTTTAAATGCAAACACTACCTTTAAAAAAAGGCATAAACCATGAAAGTTCACCCAAAAACTATATTTAGACTCTATTTGAAGTTTGGAAGAGTTCACCCATAAATTGGTTTGTATAAGTCTTACACATTCATCATTTCCTTCTTATGCAAGATTTGTTGGAGTCAAAAGTTGGGGGCAAGGATCTTTAGTTTTAAAACTGTAGGGTCCTCGATCATGTGAAAGATCATGAGCTCTGTTAATACCCTTGTTCCTTGATTATGTAGGGATTAGCCCATGGTCTTATTTTGTGCCATATGAGCTTTGCCTTTTTATTAGACCATGGTTGTCTATATTCTTAGTCTAGGGTCACCACTAGACATAAGGTCCTAGAATCAGGTCCTTGTCGAATTAATCCTCCTCAGCCTAGCGGTTGGTTACCTAGGCGACTGGGGGTCATCGAGGAGGGGATTAAGCCCTGTTTCAACACTATTAATACTTCTAAAAAAACCACCTATTTTTCAAATCCCAATAAATTTTTTCTATAGGTCAGATTTTCAAAATTTAATAGGCATTAGAAAGGTGATTCTGCCATGGATGCTATGGTATATAGGTAGTTTTTCATAATTTTTCTCTAGAAGTATTTTCATTCAAACTTGGGCTTTCATTTTCAAACTTCATTTGGTCATAAATTTTTCATTTTTATAAATTTTCAATGATTTTTTTTAAACATATCATAAAAATCCAATTTTTTGTTTTCCTAGTTTATTTTCCTATAGGACTTACTATTTTTCTATTTTTAACTAACTTTTTTGTGTAGTTTTTTCATGATTTCAAGACTTCAAATCTTGTAAAATACTAACTCAAATAGGTTTTACAAGATGTTTGGTTGAATAAATTGAGTATAGACCTTTTCCTTTTCTATGTGCTCTATCTTCTTTTTGTTTTCTCACATTGAAATTGGTTTAAAACTTACTTCACATTTCAATTTGGGATAATAATTAACAAGTGTCTTTTAAACCCCAAGAACACTTATGTATGCTCTCCTCTTGCACCTTAGGACGATCTTGAGGATCAAAATTAAGTATTGTATTATTTTATTTTTAAGGGGCCTACTCAGGGATTTCATCACCCTAAGGGATGACCTCAACTCCAATGTTCTAGCAAAGTATAAATAGTGAGGGGTGAATCAATAGACATACCTCTTGGAAGTTGTTTTTTATCATTCAGGCTAAGCCCCCAAGAGATTTATACCTTAGGGAAGTGAAGGCGAAGGGTGGGTTACCCTCTTCTTTTGGTTGTTTGATTTTTTTGCACTTTTAAATTCATTGATTAGGCCTCACATACCCTTGTGGTATTTGGAGGATACCCATAGATAATCCTTGTATAGCCTAGTTTAGGACCTTTCGATCATTGCTAAATTGTGGTGCAAGGTACAATATCATGCCTGAAGGAACTCACTATGTACCTTCCTATGTTGAGATAGTAGTTATTCTTTGATTGTGCCTTGTCCTTTCAAGGTAAGGAGTGTAGAGGTGGTACATGACCTTTGAATACCCTAGTTACCCATTCACTTGAAGGTATTTTATTGTGTGGGCCCACATTAAGTTAACACACCCTTTATTGAATAAATATAAGCTTGTTATTATGTCTTCTTATTTGAGTGTTGTATATACCAAAGTGCTTGTTTTTCAGAACCTTTACTACCAAGTTGAGTCAAGTCAAGTTTGAAATCCTTGTATTTGTTTGAAATTTTTTTCTAAATTGGTATCCTTTTGAAACAAAAAATGTTGAAGCCAAACTTAGGATAAATATTTGTTTCCAAATCAATCCAACATCCCCCAAATAATACCAATACTTTTTCACTCATTATCCACTTGATCATAACCCTTTTCATCCTTGAAGTTACATCCAATATCTTTGAGAACAATACAATATCTTTAAATCATTCCATCATTATCATCTTTTATCCACCATCCTTATAATCCATATTTGATCATCATCCAAATCAACTCTCGGTCATAGTTTAAAACATCACCTTTAGATATTTTAATCAAAATCATCATCCTATTCCAAAATTTTGGACCTTTAATCATCCTAAGGCTCTTTATTTAATCCTTGGAAATCCTACACCAATCCGTAGATTCCAAAATCTAATCATAATCAAACAATCCTAAGATCCAAATGTGTAGTCTAAACTTCAATTCAAGATTATCCAATCCAATCCACATAGTTTTCTTGATAACTTATTCCACACAACAATTCCCTAAATTAATCTCCAAATCATCCACCCCATCACTTAAGGCTATCCCTTATTGTTAGCTTTTGACTCCCTTTTTGACTAGTCACCACAAACCCATCTATAGAATTCACTTAGTCATCTATATCCATACTTTCCCACATAAAATTTAAACATCAAGACCCATGCCTCCTATTAAATGAAGCATTAGGCAAGAAAACATGGAAAAAAATCACTTCCATAATTAACCATTTACTAAAAGGTTCCCTTTCCTAGGAGATTCCTCTCATCATGATGATAGTGAAACTAATAATGGAATTCCTAAGTAGCTTGAGTATACTATTGATCCATATTCCATCTTAGATTCCAAAAAAATATGAGATCTCATGGAGAGATACATTGAAATAGGAAATATGTCATCATTAGATAATAAATAGAATTTGGGGCACAACTATTTCCTGGTTATGAAATATCCAATCTTGATCACATAGTTCATCTTGATCCTACCCATGAAGTCATTCATGCTACACATGGCCAATTTGATTCTCATATAGACCCTATTACTCCTAATAAAGGAAAAAAAACCCTTACCAGTAGAGGCAATCCCCTATATCAAGGGTTAGTACCACCTAAAGAATCAATTCCTAATGAGGTCCATGATCCTACACCCACTAGTCAAACCACATCCATCATAAACATCCCACTTGGAACACAAGCTACAACTACTCATATAAACCCTATATCCATCTCCATTCCTAATCAAAAAACCTCCACTATCACCACTTCCACCATGAACATACCGAGTTCACCCAAGATCATCATCAGTTCCAAAATTCATCTCAAACAAGATCGAAATCCCATCTTTCTCAAGGTCTAAAACACAAAACATCACCCATATACCTCTCCACCACCACCAAGCTCATCCTTTGATCAAGAATGGCAAGCCATGAAGGATGCACTTAAGGGACTCCAAGGAGGAACTACTAGGAAATATTATACCTTTGAGGATTTGTGCCCTTATCCTTATGATAGTTCAATATCACAAATCCCTTTTGCTACCTCATTTGAAATCCCATAATACGATAAATATAAGGGGAAAGGATATCCTAGAGAATATTCCAAGAAATTCATGTCTAGTCAAGAAGTGGCACATGAGGACACATACTTACAATGTTTATTTCTCCGTAGTCTTGGTGGTCAAGAACTTGAATGGTTCTTGGGCCCATCACATCCTTTGGATACGTAGTTGAAAACTTTGTCAAAAATGTCTCCTATAACTTGAAACATGAACTTACCACGATGGACTTGTGTAACACTAAATAAAAATGGGGGGGAAGCTTTTCATCGTTCCTTCAACATTGGAGAGCTTTAGCTAGTATATTTTCATGGTCTATTCCAAAAGAATAATTAGTTCACATCTTTGTTACCAATCTTAATCCGGATTTGGAATTCCACCATCAAGTCCAATGTGTTTCTTCTTTTGATGAAATCATTAAATAGGCATTCAAATTGAAAAGGACCTCATTGTTAAAGGGGTTATCAAACTTTATTCAAATCACAACAATACATCCAAATTTTCCAATGATAAACCTAAGTTCTTTAGCAAAAAAAAGAATTTAGTTGGAGATGGGGTTACTAATTCAAAACATATCCAAAATGTCCAATAAACCTCATCTATTGTCATTCCATCCACACCCCATAAACCAAAATGAAAAATAAGATAATTTACACCTTTAGGGGAATCCATTGAGTCAGTTATCCATCAACTTGTCAAGGCTAACAAGGTGGCCTTTCTACTCACAAAACCTTTTGATGACACTCAATCAGAGCCTTCATACTATACAGAAGATGAATATTGTGATTATCAACATACCAAAGGCCATGCTATAGGAAAGTGTATACAACTGAAGAAACATATCCAAGACCTTATAGATAAAGGTGAAATTGAAATTGAGGGACCATCAAATACCCCACCTAACCAAGAATTTGATATATACCAAAATACTTGCTCTAAGAATAGTCAATAGTGCATCCAAGATCAAGACTCTCATACAAACACCATTAGTTGTCACAAGACCCCTTATAACTATGATTCCACTATTGGTCATATTGAGTATTGTGATGAATGAATCCATACCATAAAAGTGAAATCACCTGATTGTGTTGTTACCACTCGACATGGAAAAGTAACCATACTTATTCTTGCTTTATCCACTTCAAATAACTAAAAATAATATGACCTTGATCATCTTGAGCAAACACCATCCCAATTTCTATTCTTGAGCTTCTCTGCACATCACCTTGTCATAGGGACATATTAAATTATATCCTAAAAAAATCACAAGTCCCTAATGATATCCACCCTTCACTTTTCTAGGCCCTTGTTGGCCACCTTTCAGTTGATCGTCACCTCACTTTTACTCCAAGTTATTTTCCTCCAATTGATCCATCCCATAATCTCCCACTCCTCATAGAAGCTCTTATTTGCAAGCATAATACAAAGCATGTGCTCATAGACATTAGGTCAAGCCTAAATATTTGTACTCTTAAACTGGTACAACATTTGGGTTATTAATTAGAATCCTTGGAGACACACACTATTACCATCACATCATATGATAATGCAGAGAGAGACAACTAGTACTATTTACCTATACATTGAAATAGGACCCTCATTGCAACATACCCTATGTCATGTCTTAGACCTAGACCTTCCATATAACATCTTTCTTGGTCAACGATGGCTCCATTTCATGCAAGCCATAACCTCCAACTACCATTAATGTCTTAAGTTCCCATACAATAGCATGAAAATTGCTATTCTCGGTGATCTCCAACCATATCAATGTTTTCAAAAATTAGAAGGAAAATATGACAATCATTGTCCTTCTTATGACATTGTTCCCTCATCATATTTCACCAAATCCACATCATATATTGACTCTAGAAATTTACCTTCCACATCTTCCACATCATCCACTAAGCAATCATCCTTAAAATCCACATTCAAAATCCTTGATAAAGGATGTGGAGAATACCAAATCCATGAATCCCTTTATATTGCCAAATTACCCCTTTCACCATGATCTTATGGTCGTCCTCATCCAAGAGTTCAAAATACCCTTTTTATGTTGCAATGAGGACCTACTAATTTCATTTTCAGTGGTTATCTTGTTGATGAGAATATAGAAGGTTTTGATACCACATGGCTTTACAAAGATGAGAAATATGCTACATTCTTCAAAGAACATAATGTCCTATTCCCTTGTGCATTTGTAGTAACATGAACTATTAAGGAAAATATATTGGTTTACATGAACAAGACCTTATTGATCCTATTGATATACCTACAAATGATGGAACAATTGGTTTATGATATGGTGCTTATGATGAGCATCTTGGTGCCCTTATAAATTTTCCTAATAATGCTAGGCACACCTCTTGATCTTAACAATAAGTAGCATCATTCCTATTCATTTTTAAGAGATTGTTTCCATAAACCTATTTGAGGATAATGAAATCCCTACCATCCATCTCAACCTCACATACCACGAACTCATTGAATGGGACCAAAATGATCCTCCAAGAAAACAATCTAATGGTGACAACTAATGATAGTTGGGGAAGCCTCATCCAATAAAAGCATCAAAATAGAGGCCACACATAACTCTTCCAAGAATCCTTCATCCACCCATCTTCTACTGACTTCCTACATCCACAACAACCTAGACCCCTTGATTGGGACCAACAACATCATCAATTATACAAATTGAAGCATTCCCATGAAGAAAAATATTGCAATCAATTACCAAATTAGAAACAAATATAGATTCCATATCAAATTCAAAATTAATTTAGGAAATATGCATCCAAAAATTAAAAAAAGAAAGAAAAAATAAATATGGATGCCAAAGAAAACTAAATTTATGAAGCCAATTGAAGTAGGTCATCAAAAGAAATAAATAGATCAAAAATCACATATTACATACAATAGTTGGTCTTCACAATTATCATACAAAGCTTCACTATCCAAAAAAGTGTTATCCTAATCCTACATCAAATACTAATTCCAAATCCACAATCCATCAATCCACACATCCACCCCCAAAGCACTAATTATCATATTCACTATCCAAAGCCCACTCCTTGACTCCACCTTCTAAATCCATACAAGTTCATCCTAAATCTAAGCCAAGGCCTATAATCCATCACATCCTTGCAACTACACTTTACCACAAGAGTTATGATGGCACTCTATTGAGATGTTCACATTTGAACGATGGCATGCTAATGACAAAGTATCTATTGGATCACTATTCTATTTGCATCTTATTTATTTGTGTTAGTCCATATGCACATGGTGCATCATCATCATGGTGCATAAAACTAAGTGCTACATCAAAATAAAGGTCGCTCCTTGCACGTGAAGTTACTAGGACAACATGTATTCCTCATCCATTTCATCTTTTATCTCATAATTTATCCATAATCCCAATCATGTGTCAATTTTTTGCATTACATCCTTGTGCAATTTCATGACCCAACATGTACATCCATGTCAATTGAATCCAATTGAATCCAATCATCCTAGTAGCATTATTCCAAATTCCCAATCCTTTATCAATCATTTAGTCATATATTCATGGCATGTACATCATCCCAAATTGATCTCTCTCAAGTCACCTTTATTTCTTTATAACACATCATGTCTTTTCAAGATACCTATTGGGTTATATTTCACTCAATAGTTCTCTCAATGGGGCATCAATTCCATCATCATCCTTAAGAGACTAGGGCAACTTGCCACCGAAGCTTCATTCCATCCCATCCTACTTTTTATTCATCAAAGAGGGGAAAAATGTAGAAACCTAAAATAGTCCCTAGGATTATTCATCACCTAATCCCCAATCAATCAATTTCATCATCTAAACCTACATCTCATCACCTAGTCCTAATTAACCTAGGACATATCCCTTTCACCTAAAATCACATACTTTAATTAAATAATCATATTATCTAACTAACTACCTTTTCCCATATCATCATAATAAATAAATAATTAAGTACATATTCCACATATTATCCACCTCACCCATGTGGCTAGAATAATTAAATGTCATTATTCTCTCAACACTTTCCAAGAATAATGAGGAACTAAGAACATTTTTCCTTGTGCTCCCATTGTTCTCTCAACACTTTCCAAGAATATTGGGCACCTAAGTAGACTTGTCCTTAATATCCCCTTATTCTCTCAACACATCCCAAAGTTATAGCCCTTTTAGGTGCACATGTTCCTAATTTCCCTCATCCTCACAGCTACTTACCAAAATTGGCAAGTTAATCCTATCCATGCACATTCTAACTACCTTCATCTCCACCCTTCATCCTCTCCTAGATCCTAGGGAATTCCTCTTAACCATTCTCCACCATTTATCTAACAATTAGATCTTTGGCTGTCCATTCCTCATTATCAAAATCTATAAATTCAAGCATTTCACGCATTATTCAAATCTATTTTTCATTCATACTAAACATATTCTGTCAAAATTGGTATCATTCAAGCAAGGAGCATCCACACCACAATCATTTAAGGAGCAAATCATTCAACAATGTAAGTTTATGGTAACTTTTGAGTTTATTTCTTATGTTGTACAAATTTTGTTTTGCTTTCATTGTTAAGCTCTATATGAGATTTGTGGTAGTTTAGATATGATTTCCTTGTATTGCATTTGTTTCAATTTTAATTTCTAAAATAGAGCTTACAAATGCTATTATTATAATAATGATGTTTAAGATAAGATTATTATTATTATATTGTGATATTATGTTATATTATTAAATGATATTACTATTATATTAGTATTAGTTACTTCTAATTTTATTCAAATGATTTTATTATTATTTATTTATAGTATATAATAGAATAAATTATCTGATTAGAAAATTATATGAGAGAATAAGGGGATGTGTTGAGAGAATAAGGGGATCTTAAGGACAAGTGTATATTAGGGACATGTGCACCTAAAAGAATGAAAAAATATTATTAAATTAAATAATTCATATATTACTATATTAGTTTTATATATTACTAATATTATAAGTTTTTATCTATTATATTATTATTTTTCTATTAAGATTAACATCTAAGCAACTCCTCCCATGTCTTAAAATGGGCCCTGCCAACATTAAAGTCAAGGAGGTTAAGCCTTGCACTTCTAACATCGCGGGGGGTAAGGCTCCTATGGAGGAAGGCCAGAGCAAACAAGATGCTTCTTGGGACCTGAGATTGTCAATATGAAAAACAAAATTGAGAGCTTGGAGAAAAGACTTTAGGAGGTCACTCATTTTGCCTTGAAGATCATGCATAGGTCTGCCACTACTCTTTGTCTGCTGTAGAAGGATAAGGCTGCGAATGATGTGGAGGAGGACCCTGTCAACAAGGAACTACTTAAGTTCCTCTCTAAGGATTGGGCTATTATTACTCTTATTAAGCCATGCAGTGGGAAATAGTTTTAGTTTTTAGTGGGTTTTCGTTTTTTGACTGGGGTGGGTTGTTTTAGCCTTTGATCATGTTTTGTTTTTTAAAAGACTTTGTTGATATGTTTAATTTCCTCTATAACTGGTATGACCCTCGGTGGTCTAGGACTTTATATCATGCTATCATGATGGACTCTACTAGTAGCTTTAGATCGGTTCTGTGTTTTTTGTGATGTTTTTGATATGTTCTGCTTAGGGTGATGGTCTGGTTTTTAGACATGTTGTCACTATGCTGTTAGTGTTAATTTTTTGCAAATGGTCATGGTTGCCTTATTTTATTAGGACAACACCCTTGTTTTGCTGCTTTTAATATAAAAAACATCTAAGCATTATATTACTATTATATTCTCTTATGATATAATGATATAAAATAATGAATATATTTATATATTATTAGATTAAATCATAACATTAAATGAAATTATTGTATTTTTTTGTATTATTATATTAGGTTGATATTTTATTATAGTTTTTAATATGTTATTATAATATAGTATTATATTAGATTATATTTTTCAATTAAATATTTACTATATTATTATATGAGTGTCTTTTTATTAAACAATAGGGAAAAGGCCTTGAACCCAAATACAACAAAAAGAGCAGAGAATGACACCAAATAGGCCCAAGGCCATGGCCAGGAGTAATATCCCAAAGGGAAGCAAACTAAGCTAAGAGACTAAAAACTATGAGCAACATAAAACATAAAAGGGTGTACATAGGCACAACAAAAACACCCATCCTGAGAATAAAACCTCCAAAAGCAGAAACAACAAGGGCAAAGCGCCCATTAGTCCTTAGGATAAATAATTAAGTCCCAATTTTTCTTTACTGCATCAAGGGAATATTCTCATTCCAAAACAATCTTCTCTTCACTATCATCTTCTTGGGTTGAAACCTCCTTGATTTTCCATTTTTTTTCTTCTGCTTCCTAATTTTGGTGTGTCAAAAAATGGTGCCGAATAATGCTTTCTGCATAATACCATCCACAATAGAAGTGTGTTACACCCCAATTGTGTAAATACTATTTACTATTACTATGTAGGGTTAAATGTGAATGTAATGTGAATTATGTGGATGAATAAATTGTACATGCACTTTGTTATGACTGGAATATAAATGAATATTATCTCATTTATTGTCATATGAAGGAATGCATTTATGTGATTGGATGAATATTGAATTGATATTCTAAATTTTGAGATGTATTATGTATACTACATATTTTTTGAACAAATGACTATCGTGTGCATGTGTTAGAGGTTGTAGGTATATGTTCAATTCCTCCAGGCGGAGGGGAAGTATCACTCAGGAGAAGGTCTTGATTGGGTAACTAGAAACGTAACCTATTTGAGCTTACACACACCACAGTAGAATAATTGAGTTGGGTTATTAAGTGGGAAGTTGGTAAGTCATCCTTAATTAATATGTCTACATTAGTAAGAGTCTTGTTTACTTTTGAGTGCATTATTGGGTGATGTTTATCTATTTGAGCTTGTGAGTTCTTTCCTTGTTATTATGCTTGTATTGATATGTGGGACATACGAGGAATATGTATATGCACACACATGCATGTCAATGACAAACCATACACAAGAAGGAACATGTACATGAGGGTACATAGGTAGACATATCAATGCACACTCATGCATGAGTTGCTTATGCGCATGAAACTATTTGATGGATCTAACAGTATGCATGTATACGTATAGATATATCACTTGTAGGCTCTTATCGATACCATAGTAATTGTGTATGATTTTGGTGTAAGAATTGAATGTATGTGTGTGTGTGTGTGTATATATATATATAAAGTATATACATATATCCATATATATATATATCAATATACGCGTATGGTGGCAAATGGATATGGCCATATGAATGTATCGATACATGTATACATATGTATACATGTACATAGAGGAATATATATATATATATATATATGTATACACAATCAATATATTAATATAACAATGTGATTGTTATCTTGCTTGTATTCATTTGTATATTGATTGTATATACATGCTTTATTGACATATGATAAATATGGATATATATACTAACATATATATACATACACACACACATATATATATTTGTGTACTAATATATGTATATATATGTATGTATATGTACATATATGTTATGCGTATATATATATATATTTAAAATACTATATATGGATTTGAAGTCAATTATCATAAACAACTTCGAGGTCATTTTATTAAACTAAATCAAGGCCAAAGTATGATATAATTATGACTATATTCTTCAGACACATATTACTCTTGTTGTCTGCGTATGAAGAGTTTGTAATCTGTAAAATAATGAGCAACCATTAAGTTGATGTATGGTGAAAGACTAAGTCAATGCATTTTGTGGAAGCCCATTGACTTATTAAACTCTAAATGCCATGACATTAAGTATATACCAACATATATAAAAGGTGTGTAAGGTAATGGATAACAAGTTGACGACTTTGTCAAACTGATTTATTATGTGAATCGACTAATACCAAGACTTAGTCGATGCAAGCTTGGTGTTGCTTATTTGATGTTGATTTTTTAAGATATGATGGAAATTGTGCCAACTCTGTAAGTGAATATTGATGCTTTGATGCCACCTTTGATTCCTATTACGTGTAGATTTCCATTATGAAATGCAAACCAAATTCAATCACGTGCTAATTTGAATTAGTCTCTAATTGCTATCAATCAACAAGGTCGGTTTGTAGCTTGTTTTAGCTAAGTATGTGCTTATATGTTTTCCACCTTTTAGTTGTGGTATATGTGTTGATGTGCATGCTAATTTCTCTCAAAACTCATGCCTTAACTATAGGTCGAGAGGTCTCCAAATTTCTATATAAATAATAGTGCGTGTTCACTTGTTTGGGACACATTCCTTGAGCAAGTTTCTACATTCTATTTACATTCTTATCTGCACTATTCTGCGTAATACAATGAGTGATTGCTTTGAGCATTAGAGAGATTTTATTATTATTTTGAGAGAAGTATTTGCCAACTTGTGAGTTAGTGGTTATTGTGACATTATTGGAGGAATCAATACCAAGCTAGCTGTTGTTCTGGAAGTGTTGTGTTTGCATCTAGTCGATTGGAAAGCTTATCATAGGCATGAGGATATTCTTCCTTTATTTGTATTAGTTTTGAAATATTTGTTTCTTGATTGTTTGAACTAGTCTATTATAATTACTTGCATTTAGGGAAAAGTAATGTTTCTTTGAAAGAAAAGTAGAAAATGTTTACTCTATTTGTGAAATGTTTGTAGTTACTCCATGATAGGAGAGATTTTTTGCCATAGGTATTATTATTATACTAGATATGATTAAACATGGGTAGCTTAAGGGATACTCATAGCTAGATATTTGATTATGCTAGATGGTTGGTAGGTTACTCCTGGGATTGTTGTCCAATGAAGGGAGGGAACTAGTACTTTGCTTAATGAGTTGTCTTACCTTAGGTTTGTGTTAAAGAGAGAGGTTATCTTGGGGATTAAGCTTACCCATGGAGAGGGATTACATAAGAATAGATATAATAGTATTAAGTCAAAACAATATTGCTATAGTGTAAGTGAATGGTAGACTTTCACTCGATTAAACTGAATAAGAACTCTTTGGCCAAAGTAGTGCGATTGCTCGAGGCCCCACTATTAGTTCACCATGTCCATTTAAATGCATGAGGGTCACCTAGTGTAGGGTTATAAATCCTATTCATGTAGGGCACAACACTAAGCTCAGAGTGGTATGTCGTATGGGGTTACCTAGCGAATACCTTTGTCAAAGGGTAGGGCCATCTATCATTGATAGATGTGCAGGGGATTGAATATGAGTATTTGGTTGGAGGAAAAGCGCTTGAGTGATGCTTCTCCTCCTTAGCAGGCAACATAAGACCAAGGTTTTGAAAGGAAGATTCCTGGATCATCTATATCTTATGCTATGAAGCTTAGAGGAGATGTGTATGTAGTTGTGTACATTCTTGGAATATTATACTTTTTGAATTACTATATTGAAATGGAAATCCTTATTGTATTTTTTTATAGCATCTTTTTTCATATATTCTCAATAAAGAAATATTTTTTTTTTATTGCAATGGTTCTTTACATAGTTTATTTACTTGCATAGTGAAAACTTAGGAAATTTACATTGGTGTACAATTAGCATATTACATGTGGTATTAGAGCTACCAGGTTTAGCTCTGGAATCTATGAGCTCATCATTCTTTCTGTCCAACGTTATCTAATGTTGAAAATTCTTGCGCTAGGATGGTGCGTCTCAGATTAACAGCTCAAAAGTTAGTAATCGGAAACGAGTGCTACCTCAAAGCCAAGAAGGAAAGAGAAGCCATCGTTAGAGCAATTGAGGGTACTAACTACAATAATTTTGTCTGGTTGAGTGACATTGAAACATTCAATCATGCACTTTCTCGGATCAGTAATATGAAGAGGAAGATGAATATGGAGGCTATGTACAACTATCTACCTTCCATCTCACCAAAAAAGTCTGAGTCATTATCACTTTCCAGGGATATGCCCTTGGAAGGAAGTGTCATTCTGAAATTTATCTTTAGGGACCCTAGAGTTCTTCCAATGGTGGAAGTAATAGCAATTTCCTCAAGTAATGAGTCTGAGGGATATGTACCTCATAACTATGTATCGGATGATAAATCCGAAGGATACTATCCATTTTGGGATAGGTATGAACATATGAGAGATGAGCAACAATCTCAATCTATATTATATACTCCATTAAGTTATGTGTCAGAGAGTGAATCTGAGGGATACTCTCCACCCGACTATCTAAATAGTCACTCCATGTAATCAAAGGATATTGAAATCCTTAAGAAATGAATAAAATTATATGTTTATCAAAAGCGTGTGATTAATCTTATGTGGAATTATTTATGTACATAAGAATGCCATTTCTAATGTTTTCCATAAGATAGTTGATAAAATAATTTAGTCTAGCATGGATAAACATTTAGGTAAAACCCGTTCTTATGAAGATGGCAAGGACACAAACCAATCCTAGTGGTAGCCAAGAAGTTGGGAAAGGACCAATAGGAATTGAAGCTAGAATTGACCAAATCTTGGCAAGGTTGGACAACCTTGAACAAGAAAGGGTGAAATCTAGGGTTGAGAAAGAGGTTCCCATTAATAAGAATGAGGGAAAAAACTCTTCTCATGTACGTAACAAAAATCATGATCACGAAAGGGAAAAACCACCAACGCCATCCGAGGAAAGAAATAAGAGGCATATGGATTTTGAACTTTCCAAGGATATGAAGAAGATTGTTCCACCCAAGTTTGAGGGAAGTGCCAGCCGAGATGAAGCTGAAGCATGACTTATCCAAATGGAAAAGTATTTTGAAATCTAGAATTACACTGAGACCACTAAAGTTGCTTGGGGTGCATACTAGTTAGTTGGAGAAGCCTCTAATTGGTGGATGAACAAAAAAGTTGGAACTCGATATCAACTTATGGAAGTTGACATGGGGGGAATTCGTTGAGATTTTTTGCAAGTGATGGTTGTCCCAACTTTACTATGACCAAAAACTCATGAATTTTATAGTTTGAAACAAGGAAATATGTCAATCAATGAGTATTAGGAGAATTTTACCTGAATTTTGTGTTATGTTCCTATATATCATAAAGATGAACGCTTCTGCATAATAAAATTTATAATGGGACTTAACAATCAAATCAAAGGAGAAGTGGATATGCATGGTCCAACAACTATGGATCTTGTATATGAGAAAGAAATTAAGCAGGAGAAAAATCTTAGGGCTATCTCCAATTGGCAGGAAAATAAAGACCGCAAGAAGACTATGGAAATTCCTGACAAAACAACTCCAAAGAAGGTGGAGGTTGCGCAAAATTGAGCTAAGCAAGGAGAAAAAGGTAATCACAATAGTGGAAAAGAGTCAAAAAGGGAGTGGAAGAGGAATGATTCCAATAGTGGGAATACCAACAATATTGGTGGAAATGCTAGTAGATTTGGAGAACCCGGAAAGAAGAGGGCACCATTTTTGGGATGCTTTACATGTGGGGGAGACCACTATGCTAGAGAATATCCCAATAAGCCTTCTGGAAACTCACTACCTACTCACTAGGAAATGTTCCAACAAAGGATACATGCAATGGTGGATGATCAATAGGCAGAGTATCAAGTGACTCCCATTGAAACTCTAGGTATTTTGTTTGGTTTACCCATTTTAGTTCTTATTGTTACTAGTGCAATTGAGAATTTCATTTCACCTAGAGTAGCTAAGAAATTATCTAGAAATGTTGGAAACATGGCAACATCTTGGGATGTAGAGTATGCAAACCAGACAAGAACAAAGGTGGAAAAATGTTTGTTTGAGGCTAGGATAGAGCTACCTTGTTTTTCTACAGAAGTAAACCTTTATGTCACACCTTTAGGATCCTATGATGTTATCTTAGGCATGGATTGGTTGTGGAGACATAGGGCTAAGGTAGATTTCCATGCAAAAACCGTATAATTCCTAGATGATCTTGGTAACCAAGTGAAGTTCCAAGGGATACCTAGAGAGGTCAAGACTCATCAAATATTGACAATGCAATTAGTGAGGGCTAAGAAGAAAGGGTACAAACTCTTTGTCATTAAGATTGAAGAACTTGAAGAAGATCTTGATAACTTGGAATCCCAGAGCTTCCAAGAGATGGAAGATGGTGAAATGGATGACACTAGAATGTTGGACATGGAAAGGTATCCTATATTAAGAAATTTTTTGGATGTTTTTCTAGATGAGTTACTTGGGTTGCAATCGAAGAGGATATTTTATTTCTCCATAGAAATAGTTCTAGGGTTTGAACCTATTTCCAAGGTTCCCTATAGAATAACAACAATCAAGCTAATGGAGCTTAAGGCATATTTGGATGAACTATTGTCAAAAGGGTTGATAAGACCACGTGTTTCGCCTTGGGGAGTGCCAATCATTTTTGTGAAAAAGAGGGATGGTACTTTGTGTTTATGCATCAACTATCATATGCTTAACAAAGCCACAGTGAAGAACAAGTATCCATTGCCACACATTGATAATATTTTTGATCAAATGAGGGGAGCTGCCATATTCTTTAAGATAGATTTGAGATCTAGATATCACTAGTTGAGAATTAGAGATGAAGATATTTTTAAGCCTATGTTCATAACCAAATACTAACACTATGAGTTCATAGTTTTACCTTTTGGGTTAACAAATGCACCTATTGCATTTATGAATATGATGAATAGTGTATTTAGGGATTGCCTAGGTAAATTTATCTTGGTTTTTACAGATGACATCCTAATGAGAAAGATCATTGTAGACATTTAGAGATAGTCCTACAACGGTTAAGGGAGCACAAGTTGTATGATAAACTCTCTAAGTGTACTTTCTTCCAAAGGAGAGTGCATTTTTTAGGATGTGATCTCAACAGATTGAATCCCCGTAGATCCAACTAAGATCAAGGAATTACTAGAGTGGCTAGTACCCAAAAATGTGTCTAAGGTATGAAGTTTCATGGGTCTAGAAGGGTACTATAGAAAGTTTGTTGTGAATTTCTAAAAGATTTCTTTTCCAATTACTTCTTTACAAAGGAAAGGGGAGAAATTTGAGTGGAATGATAAGTGTCAAGAAGCCTTTGACCTAATCAAAGAGAAGTTGAACACTTCATTGATCCTGAAAGTACCAGATCCTAAGGGTAACTTTATGGTTATCATAGATGCATCCAAGGAAGGTTTAGGAGGTGTGTTAATGCAAGATGGGCAAGTGATTGCTTACGAATCTAGAAAGTTGAAACCTTATGAGCAAAATTATGCATCGCATGATTTGGAGTTAGCAGTTGTGGTTCACGCATTACAAATGCGAAGGCACTACTTGTTGGGATTGAATTGAAAACTAATCATAATGGGTTAAAGTACCTTTTCACTCAACCTAATCTGAATGCTAGGCTGAGAAGATGGTTAGAGTTAATAGCTGACTGTGACTTCAATATCAGTTATATTAAAGGGAAAGAAAATTGGGTTGTCGACGCCTTGAGTCGAAGACGTCATATTTCTTCAATAGTGATGATTCAAACTGGCTTTAAGAGATAAGTGTTGAAAAAGTAAAAAGAGGATGAATACTACTTGCAAGTCAAGTAGGCACTCACTGACAATCCACAAGATTCTAGGTATGAGGGTTTTCATTTTGAACCTAATGGACTACTTAGATATAAAGGGAGGATGTATGTACCTGACGTAGAGGAGTAAAGGAATATGGTATGGAAGGATGTACATGAAGCACCGTACTCTGGACACCTTGGAGTGACCAAAATGATGGCAGATGTGAAGCCATTATATTTTTGGAAGGGGATGAAAGGAGATGTTGCTAATTTTGTGGCTAGGTGTCTTGAATTTCAAAGGGTGAAAGTAGAACATCATCATCCTGCAGGCTTGTTATATCCACATGACATACCAAAGAGAAAGTGGTAAGTCATAAGTATGGACTTCATGCAAGGATTTCCTATGTCAAGAAATAAGCACAATGCCATTCTTGTGGTCATAGATAAGCTTATCAAAGTTGCACATTTTATACCTGAGAATCTAACTGATGGAGCACCTGTCATTGGAAGAAACTTTGTGCAAGAAGTGTTTAGGTTGCATGGAATTCCTGAGAAGATTATCTCAGATAGGGATGCATGAATCACTTCTAGGTTTTGGCAAACCTTTTTTTCTACACTAGGGACTCACTTGAATATTAGCTCAACATATCGTCCAAAAATTGATGGAAAAACTAAAAGGATGAATCAAGTATTGTAAGACCTATTGAGAATGTATTGCATGGAACAATAGTACAAGTGGGAAGACTACTTACCCTTAGTAGAATTTTCTTACAATAATTCTTATCATTCAGCGATAAAGATGGCTCCTTTTGAAGCATTGTATGGTCGAAAGTGTCGAGCTCCTATAAGTTGGGATAGACTCGAGGATAGAGTGAGCCTTGGGCCAAAGATGTTGGATGAAATGGAAGAGCAAGTTAAGATTATTAAGCAAAGGTTGGATGAAGCTAACGACCGACAAAAAAGATATGTCAATGCTAAGAGAGTGCCCCAAAATTTTTCCATAGGTGACAAAGTGTTGTTGAGAGTGAAACCTCACAAAAGCTCCATTAAATTTGGAAAGTCTTCCAAGTTAGCCCCATGTTATGTTGGACCTTTTTAGATTCTAGAGGAAGTGAATCCGATAGCATATCGAATAGCATTGCCACCAGCTCTTGCCAAAATGCATAATGTCTTCCATGTGTCCTACCTAAAGAGGTATGTATGTGGTGATAATTCTATTATTGATTGGACTGATTCATAGGTACAAGACCCCAGAGTGGTAACACTCGAGCTCGTCAAGGTTCTCAAAATGCATAAGCTTTGTTTACATAACAGGGAGGTTCTACAGTGCAAAGTCCAATGGGACCAATATGCAAAAGACTCAACCACTTGGGAGGATTATGCTGAGATTCAACAAAAGTTTCCTCATGTTTTAGATGCTTATGAGAATGATTGATACAATATGCCAATTTTTTGTTTTGTTATAGGTTGCTACATAAAATCATCAGGGATGATGAATCACAAGGGGGGAGTATGTTACACCCAAATTGTGTAAATACTATTTACTATTACTATGTAGGGTTAAATGTGAATGTAATGTGAATTATGTGGATGAATAAATTGTACTTGCACTTTGTTATCACTACAATATGAATGAATGCTATCTCATTTAGTGTCATATGAAGGAATGCATTTATGTGATTGGATGAATATTGAATTGATATTCTAACTTTGGAGATGTATTACGTATACTGCATATTTTGTGAACAACTAACTGCCATGTGCATGTGTTAGTGGTTGTAGGTATATGTTCAATTCCTCCAAGTGGAGGGGAAGTATCACTCAGGAGGTCTTGGTTGGGTAACCAAAAATGTAGCCTATCTCAGCTTACACACACCACATTAGAATAATTGAGTCGAGTTATTAAGTGGGAAGTTGGTAAGTCATCCTTAATTAATATGTCTACATTAGTAAGAGTCTTGTTTACTTTTGAGTGCATTATTGGGTGATGTTTATCTTTTTGAGCTTGTGAGTTCTTTCCTTGTTACTATGCTTGTATTGATATGTGGGACATATGAGGAATATGCATACGCACACACATGCATGTCGATGATAGACTATACACAAGAAGGAACGTGTACATGAGGGTGCATAGGTAGATGTATCTATGCAAACTCATGCATGAGTTTCTTATGCGCATGAAACTATCTGATGGATCTAATGACATGTATATGTATACACATAGATATATTGCTCGTAGGCTCTTATCAATACCATAGTAATTGTGTATGATTTTGGTGTAAGAATTGAATGTGTGTGTATATATATATATATATATAAAGTATGTACGTATATCCATATGTATATATGTATCAATATACACGTATCATATGAGTGTATCGATACATGTATGCATACATGTACATGTACATAGAGGTATATATATATAAAAATATATATGTATACACAATCGATATATTAATATAAGAATGTGATTGCTATCTTGATTGTATTCATTTGTATATCGATTATATATACATGCTTTATTGGCATATGATAAATATGGATATATATACTAACATATATATACATATACATATATATTATATATATATATATTTGTGTACCAATATATATGTATGTATATGTACATATATGTTATGTATATATATATTTAAAATCTATATATGGCTTTGAATTCGATTATCATAAAAAACTTAGAGGCTGATTTATTAAACTAAATCAAGGCTGAAGTATGACATAATTATGACTTTATTCTTCCGCCACATATTACTCTTGTTGTCTACGTATGAAGAGTTTGTAATATGCAAAACAATGCGCAACCATTAAGTCGATGTATGGTAAAAGACTAAGTCGACATCTTTTGTGGAAGCCCGTGGACTTAGTAAACTCTAAATTCCATGTCATTAAGCATATATCAACATCTATAAAAGGCATGTAAGGTAATGCATAACAAGTCGACGACTTTGTCAAACTAATTTATTATGTGAATCGACTCATACCAAGACTTAGTCGATGCAAGCTTGGTGTTGCATATTTGATGTTGACTGTTTTAGATATGATGGAAACCATGCCAAATCTATAAGTGAATATTGATGCTTTGATGCCATCTTTGATTCCTATTACTTGTGGATGTCCATTATGAAATACAAACCGAATTCAATCATGTGCTGATTTGAATTAGTCTCTAATTGTTTCCAATCAATAAAGTTGATCTGTAGCTTGTTTTGGCTGAGTATGTGCTTATATATTTGCCACCTTTTAGCTATGGTAGATGTGTTGCTGTGCATGCTAATTTCTATCAAAACTCATGCCTTAACTTTAGGCTAAGAGGTCTCCAAACTGTTGTATAAATAGTAGTGCTAGTTCACTTGTTTGGGACACATTTCTTGAGCAAGTTTTTGCATTTTATTTACATTCCTATCTGCATTATTCTACATAATACAGTGAGTGAGAGCTTTGATCATTAGAGAGAGTTTATTATTATTTAGAGAGAAGTATTTGCCAACTTGTGAGTTAGTGGTTATTGTGACATTATTGGAGGAATCAATACCAAGCTAGATGTTGTTCTAGAAGTGTTTTGTTTGCAGCCAGTTGATTGGAAAGCTTATCATAGGCATGGGGATATTCTTCCTTTGTTTGTATTAGTTTTGAAAGAGTTTTTTCTTGATTGTTTGAACTAGTCTATTATAGTTACTTGCATTTAAGGAAAAGTAATGTTGCTTTGAAAGAAAAGTAGAAAATGTTTACTCTATTTGTGAAATGTTTGTAGCTACTCCATGATAGCAAAGATTATTTCCCATAGGTATTATTATTATACTAGATATGATTAAACATGGGTAGCATAAGGGATACTCATAGCTAGATATTTGATTATGCTATATGGCTAGTAGGTTACTCCTGGGATTGTTGTCTAGTGAAGGGAGGGAACTAGTACTTTTCTTAATGAGTTGTGTTACCTTAGGTTTGTGTTAAAGAGATAGGTTATCCTGGGGATTAATCTTACTCGTGGAGAGGGATTACTTAAGCATAGATATAATGGACTTAAGTAAAAATGAGCTTGCTATAGTGTAAGTGAATGGTAGACCTTCACTCAATTATATTGAGTGAGAACACTTTTTCCAAAGTAGTGTGATTGCTCGGGGCCCCATTGTCAGTTCACTGTGTCCATTTAAATGCATGAGGGTTACCTAGTGTAGGGTTATAAATCCTAGTCATGTAGGGCACAACACTAAGCTCAGAGTGGTATTTCGTACGAGGTTACCCAACCAATAACTTCATTGAAGGGTAGGGACAACTATCATTGATAGATGTGTGGGAGACCGCATATGAGTCTGTGGTTGGCAGAAAAGTGCTCGAGTGATGCTTCTCCTCCTCAGCAGGTGGCAGAAGACCAAGGTTTTGAAAGGCGGGTTCTTGGACCATCTATATCTTATGCTATGAAGCTTAGAGGAGTTGTGTATGTAGTTGTGTACATTCTTGGAATATTGTACTTTGTGAATTACTATATTGAAATGAAAATCCTTATTGTATTTTGTTATAACATCTTTGTTTATATATTCTCAATAACAAAAAGAGAAATTTTTATTGCAATGGATCTTTACATAGTTTATTTACTCGCATAGTGAAAAATTAGGAAAATTTACTTCAGTGTACAATTGGCATATTACAAAGTTATATTGCCAAGAGCCAGCTGTAACTTTTTAAGTTGTTCATTGACACTGTTGGGGTCAAGTTTATCTTTCATTTTGTGGATGTGACCCTAAAGGTCCAAAATTTTCTCACTAAGCCTTTCCAAGGATTTAGAGTTAGACTCACTCTACTTATTCCCCTCTGCCATGATATCTGTTTTGCTGATATATACATTATCCTATTTCATTTTTGAATCTTTCTTTCTTGACGAATTGACTTCCTCTAACTCATAATCCATCTCTTGACCCATATCCTCTATTTTGTCATCCATATTAAACTCCTAAGAGTTCAACTCTTGATTTTTTTCCTCATCTTATTAGTTATCACTATCCCTATTCTCATCATCATTATTCTCCTCACTTTCAACTTCTGATTGTAGAACAAAACCCTCTTCAAAAGAATCATTCAACTCCTCCTCAAATACAAGTTTCTTTCCTTTTTATCTTTACTATTTTCTTAACCCCTGCACTAGCTATCCTAGTCGACCTTTGCTCTCTAGAATGAGAGGGATTAGAGCTACTACCCCCTTGAAATTATCTTACAGGTCATCCTTTATTTCAATAGTAACATTTTTCAATCCCTACAACAATGAAGTATACATATTCCTCTTTTTATGATCTTGGGTGCTAGGAATGAGTTTCCTTTTTGTATGGGTAGCATTTGACAACTTCTTGTCAAGAGGAGGAATTTACCCACCTTTCGAGATGCCTTTTTTAGGTTTTAGAAACTCCAAAAGAGTGAGTTCTTGGAGATTCATGTGGATAACTATTGATGGGATTTAATTTCTAAGGGTTATTAGCAAAAGCATAGATTTTTTGTGGTGTATGGGCCAAAATATGCTTCTAAAGAGTCAATATAAGACCTTGGTGTAAGGGTGGAGAGGTTCCATTTTCAATATAATTTTGTAGAGAGAAGAGAAAATAGAAAGGGGCATTTATTTGTTCCTTGTACCTAATATAATCTAATAAGGGGAAGTGATAGTTGTGAACAGTTTTAAATCTTCCTTCCAATGTAAATTAACACATTATGTGTAAACTTACCAAACCATAGGGTGCCAACAACTTCTCCTAATCATAGTCATTTTGGAACCTTTTTGGTTTTTCATGAGTGATATATATTAGTAATATTATTAGTTTTTTAATTTTATTATATTAGTAGCTTTCTATTAATATTATAGTACGATATAATGACTATATTTATATATTATTTGATATTTTAATAATATTAAATGAAATTATTGTTAATTTTTTGTATTATTATATTAGGTTGACTTATTTTTTTATATTATTATTATATTATATAAAAACTTATAATGTATAATAATATTTTCTTATTTTATCTTAAAGATTATGTATATGTTATTGTTATATAATTATAATCCTATGATTATTATAATGATGTTTAATATAAGATTTTTATGAGTATTATTTTATGATATTATATTACATTATTAAATGATATTATGATTATATTTGTGTTAGTTATTTCTAATTTTATTCAAATTAATTTATTATTATTTATTTATATTGTATTATAGAATAAATGTGATTATAAAATTCTATTATTAGTACTTGCCATTCACATAGTACTTGTAGTTAACTAGTTATAAGTACTTGCCTTAGGCATAGTACTATTGTAATGAGTTTGAATTTTTTAAGTTAACTAGTTATTAATAATTTAGTTTTCAACCAATCAAAAACAATATTTAAACTAAAATTAAAATAAAATTCAATTTTGTAAAGTCAACTTGTAAAATATTTAATTTTATAAATTATAAAAATTATTTTTTGCGCATATGATTTGGTTAAAAAAGTTTTGTGTGTTATTGGCGGATAAAGCAAATTAAACATTTTTTTAAGAAATGATTTTTCATTTTTTGCTTTATAAAATTATTTCATTAAATCTTTCTATAATAAATGAATGTTATTTATTTTGACTTTTTTTAAGAATGATTTTTTTGTGTATGTAATTGTTATTTTTTTATTAAAGAAAATCTTACAAAAATCAATTAACTATTTTATGGAGATTTGGATTCACACTATTAAAAAAAAAAATGTATTATTCTTTCCATTAAACTAATATCTTTATCTATGTTTTTAATATTTTATGGTATAATTTTTATGTGCTCCTTCTTTTCAGAGTTTTTCATCATCATATATATATATATATAGTGTCTTCAACAAAATTATAACCTATAATATATAGGTATATAAGATAATATATAACCTAATGTGTATTTTATATATATACTATTTCTATTTCTATCTTATATTATTATAGGTAATAATTTGTAGGTAAATAAGTTAACCTATATTATGTAGGTAATATATTAATTTATATTATATATTTATATACAATATAATATAGGTTATTTTATTTTGTAGGTTCTCCTTTCATAGATATTCATATATATTAATAAACTATCTTAATTGACTACTACATTAATTATAATATTAATATTATTAATATAATAGTAAATCACTATATTAATAATTATAACAATATTTTAAAATATATTAATATTATAATATTACCTATTTACTTAGTTTATATAGTATAATTGATAAATTATTAGTATGAAATTATAATATAACATATTTATTATATTAATAGTATATTTAACTTCAACTAAGAGTTCACTATCAAATTAAAAATCAACTAGAATCAATCTAAGAATTATTTTTAATAATAAATCATTTGATTATTTGATGTTTAGCAAATATGTATTCTAAAGAACAAACTCAACTTCAACTTTATTAGTCATAGTTATGTCTAGTAAAAATAATTCACAAACTACTTATGAGTTGATTATATAAATATTCAAATGTATTCAACTTTAATTTTTTTGGAAAAAAATAATACAAACAATAAACATTTATTCCAATTAATTTTATTTTCAAATATTAACATCAAACAAGATATTTACATTACATAACCAAAATATATAAAAAAACCAACTCTATTAATCCAACAAAACACAAAATACAAAAGTCAAAACTAAAATACAACAATTAAAAAAATTTACATTTAATTTTATTCACATTAATTAAACTTACATTTATGGAAATGATAGAAACGTGGAGATGGCTTGGCGCTCAGACTCAATGTTCTTGCAGGCCCACAGATTTTGAGGTTTGCGCTGCATGTGGGTTCTCTGGCTTGCATGCGCCAATCTCCTTCGTGGTTGCTTCGTCTGGTGAGTTTATTGTTTGGGGGGAGCTTTTCTGCATTCGGGGGGTGGTGTATTCTTTGGGGTTAAATTCTTCGCAGCTTTTCTCTGTCATTTTCTTTTGTTGGCTGTGGGTGCTGGGTGTGCTCTAGGCACGACAGGCTAGTGGTATTGGCATGCAATGACCTTCCTTTTGGTGGAGATCTCTTTGCTTGGAACGACTCGAGCTTGGTTCACCGTAATTAGCCTTTGCTACTGCATCAATTTTGTTTTGAGCCTGCGTGCCTTCGGTTCCTGTTTGGAAGGCTTCACAGTTTTCTTTGGTTGTTCTTGTTGTATGTCCTCGGGGTGAGTCTCGTGGTGGGCCAAGGAGTGTGGCTTATTTGTGGTCATGGATGCTACTGTGGATGGACCATCCCATTCTGGTGGGGCTCATCTGCGCAAGATTAACGGTTGCTTGGAAAGGTCGTCGGATTGTCCAAAGCTGATCATTTAGCTAGAGTCTATGGCGGAAGATGTAGCTTATTAATGCAATCATGTTTTAATTTGCAAATTTATGGGGCTGCATGTGTCGCTCCCCTTCTTGGATTCTTGGATCCAAAAAACTTGGAACCCAGAAGGGGATTTTGAGATATTGTTGGGTGCCAATAATTTTTTCTTGGTGAACTTTTCGTGCATTGCTGATCGAAATCGTGCCTTTGAAGGGGGACCATATTTTTATAATCAGGTGGGTCTTTTTATTAAGCCTTGGCATGTGGGCTTTAACTCTGTTGAGGAGCTTCCTTCACGGGTTCTAGTTTGGGTTCGCCTCCCATGACTGCCATTGGAATGTTGGAGGAATGATATACTATAGATGATTGCTCTCATGCTTGGCAAGCCTGTTGGCCCTTCACAATAAACCTTTTCCAAGGAAATCTTTTCTTATGCTTGTGTTTGTGTTGAAATTGATTTGGATAAGCCATTTCTGGATTCAATTGATATGACTCTTGGTTCCGTCTCTTGGAATCAATAGATAGATTATGAAAATTTTCCCTTCCGATGTCGTATTTTCCATGAGTATGGTCATCTATAGCGGAAGTTTCCCAGAGCGATTAATAATTCAGGTTCAGGTTCTACCCCTTCTTTTCCAACCTAGAAGTTGGATAAAGGCATGACTCTTATGCATGGGGAGGGGATGGATAAAGATGGGTTTGTTCCTATCAAACCCTGCAATAGGTATATGGGACAAAAGAGGACTTTTAAAGATCAATAGGAAGGCAAAACATATAATAGGTTTGAGGCTTTAGAGGACTTGGTTTAGGAGGAAGGAATTTGCTCTGACATGCAGGTTATGGACGGGCCCATAGCGGATCAGCTCATAGGAGAGCAACTTGATTCTATTGGTAGTCCACGTCTGTTGATGAACCCTATTGTGTTGATGGATTTGAGTATTCCTCCCTTAGAGCCTTTGTTGATGGAGGCTTCTTTAGCCTAGGATACCTTGTTGGGGCTTGGTGTGCCTGGCTCGGGTCCCACCCCTAAGAAGGGGGTTGTGGAGTCAGGAAAGCATAAGGTTTCTTCTACACCTCTTGGTTTACAACAAAAGCCTCTTAAAAAGAACCTTCCTAAGAAGCCTTTGAAATCAGGAAGGAGAAAGGATCAAGAAAAAGTTAAATTAATTAGGGAAACTTTGGTGGAGTCGGGTTCGGTGAGAACTATTGATGCTCACTTCTCCCAATCTACCCGATGATTGTGATATCTTGGAATGTGAGGGGTATGAATAGCATCCCTAAACAAAAGGCTATTCGGGATTTGATTTTTGTGCACTCTCTGGACTTGGTTTTTCTCCAGGAGACCAAGTTGTCCGTTGACAATATGTTGAGTTTGGTTAAAAATATTTGGGGTCGAGGTATGTGTCAGTGTGTGGGCGCGCAGGGTAGCTTTGGGGGCATTGCTTGTCTGTGGGACCCATGGAAAGTATGCCCTTCTTGGTGGATTGTGTGTCAACACTCTATTTCTTTGGTGACCATTGGTTTGGAATTTGGTGAGCAAGCTCTTTTCTCTAATATTTATGGTCCTATAGACTTTTTTGGTAAAGTTAATTTTTGGGCCCATATTCGCTTTGTTCGTTCCATGGAGCCTTTTCGTTCGTGGATTTTGGTAGGTGATTTTAATGTTGTTTGTTCCTTGGAAGAAGAAAGGGGGGGTACTGGTCGACTAGATCCCTTCGTTGGGATTCTTGGGGATAACATGGCTGCTTTGCATCTAGTTGACATCAAACCTGGGAATGGTTCTTTCACCTGGAAAAATAGGCAGATGGGGAATGTTGCTATCTTTGAAAGATTGGATAGGTTCCTGGTTTCTAGCTTCTGGGTGGGGGATAGTTGGGTGACTAGCTTTGAAATTCTGGATTGGAGAGGGTTTGACCATTGGCTAATTAAATTTTTTGCTCTTCTATCTAGATTCTCTATGAAGAAGCCCTCTTTTAGGTTTTAGCTTATGTGGCTTTGGGATGCTTCTCTTCATGATCTGGTTCCTGGTTGGTGGAGAGATGGGAAGCCAACTTTCAAAACTTCCATGTACTCATTTGTTAAACAACTTCAATTTGTTAAATATATGTTGAAATGTTGGAATAGATATCACTTTGGAAATGTCTTCCAGGTGAAGAGAAAAGCTCAGGATCAATTGGACTCTGTTATGCGGTTGATCCAAGATCAGGGACTATTTGAGGAGATGAGTATGGCTAAAATGATGGCTATGAAGGAAGTGGAGGAATGGGAGCTTTGAGAGGAAATATTTTGGAAGCAAAAGTCTCACATTGAGTGGCTTCAGGAAGGTGATAAGAACACTTCTTTCTTTCATAACTCTGTCAAGGACAAAAGGTAGGGTAGTGTCATTTTGGCTATTCATGCTCAGGACGAGAACCTTCTTTACACCAGTGTTGAGATTTCAAGAGAAGCTGTTAGATATTTTTCTATTTTATTCTCCAATGACTGCCCCCCAACTTGCACTGAAGAGGCCTCCATCTTAGCCTGTATTCTTGTGTTGGTGACTGGAGAAATGAATGAGGCCTTAACTAAGCCAATCACATTGGATGAGTTGGAAAAGGTTGTGTTCCAAATGAAGAACGGTAAAGCTCCAGGTCCTGATGGGTTTCCTATAGAGTTCTTTCAAGAGTTTTGAGAGATTATCAAGCTTGATCTACTGGAAGTGGTCCAAGAGTCTCATAAGAATAAGTAAATGCTTAAGGCTATGAATGCTACTTTTTTGGCTCTTATTGCCAAGCGTGAAGGGGAAAATTATTTGGATCTTTTTAGACCAATTGATTTATGCAATGTTTTGTATAAGATTATCACCAAGCTGATTGTAGAGTGATTGAAATCGTGGTTGGATAGGATGATTTCTGAGGAGCAGGGCAGTTTTGTGGCTAGAAGGTAGATTCTCAATGGGGTGGTTATTGCTACTGAGACTGTACATTCTATGTCTATTTCTAGGGGGAAGGCTATTTTTATTAAGCTGGATATGGCAAAGCTTATGATCATGTTAAATGGGATTTTCTCTATAAGATTTTGAAAGCTTTCGAGTCTAGCTGTGATTGGATTGAATGTGTTATGAGTTGTGTCACTTCCTCATCCTTTTATGTTATGATCAATGGTGAGACTTCTGAGCTTTTTGGGGCTTCTAGGGGATTGTGACAGGGTGATCTTCTCTCCCCATATTTATTTATTCTAATGGCAGAGGGGCTTGGGAGATTTTTGAGGTCCCAGGTGGAGCTTGATTTGATTCAGGGGTGGCGCTGGGGTAATGGTGTCCCACCTCAGTCCCATCTTTAGTTTGTGGATGATACTACTTTGATGGGGGTTGCCAGAGTGGAGGAAGTAGTTAACCTGAGGAGAGCTTTGGATTGTTATTTGTTGGCTTTAGGGAAAAGCATTAATGAGACTAAGTCTTCCATCCATTTTTTCAATACGCCCATCTTAATCCAACAGAGGATTGCTAGGATCCTTAGATTTCAGATTGGTTCTCTTCCTTTTGTCTATTTGGGGATTCCAATTGTGGGACGCTCACTTTCGAGATCGTATTGGCAGGAGGTGCTTGAAATTTTTTGTAAGAAATTAAGCCATTGGACCTATAGATGGCTTTCTACCATAGGCTGAGTTACTCTTTTGAAGTCTATGGTTCATGCTCTTCCTTTATACAGGTGTTTTATGTTGTTCGCCCTTGCTAGTTTTGTCTGGGACTTTGAATGTCTTTGTCAGAAATTTCTTTGGTATGGTAATCTTCTCTCAAAAAAATGGAGTTTGGTTAAGTGGGTAGATGTGTGTCGTCCAAAGCATGAAAGGGGTCTTGGGTTCAGACAGGCTGATCTTAATGGTCAAGCCTTGGCAGCTAAGCTCTATTGGAGATGGTGTACTCAACAACAATAGACATGGGCTAAGATTCTCACTTTCAAATATTTGGGGTGTGTTGACGGCAATCAAGTTCCTCATTTTGGTCTACTGGGGAAAGGCTCAATGGTATGGAATACACTTAAAAGAGGGGCCGAATTGATTAAACAGGGTCTCTTGTGGATTTGTAATCATGGGTTGGAGGCTCTTTTTGGTTTGACTCCTGGGATGGTCATCCTCCTATCTTGGTTACCCATCCTCATCTTCAGGATCTGAGTAGAATCTTTTTGGAAGCAGGTTGGAGGTTTGTGAAGGATTTTAAGTCCCCCTAGTTTCTGGGATGGTCTACTATCTATCAGTAGAAGAGTGTGTAGGAGTGGCCTCCTGGTGGATCAAGGGAGGAGTGTCAAGAGCTTTCCAATATTCTGGAAAGTAGGTTTTGTAATTCTTTGGAGGACAAGGATGTTCTTGCTTGGGGCCATGATCCAAAAGGTAGGTTTTTGGTTGCTTTTGGGTACCAGATGTTGGATAAGCATATTTATAGGAGTACAAGGGTCTCTTGGTGGAAGCAAGTTGGAATAATTTCTCCTAGGCCAAGAGTAACTTTTTCTCTTGGCTTGTGATGCGGGGTAGATGCCCGACTTGGGAGAATCTGCAGAAACGAGGGTTTCATGGTCCCTCCATGTGTGTGTTATGTTCTAGCAGTGAGGAGAGTGTTTCTCACCTCTTTTTTTAGTGTCCCTTTGCTAGGGAGATTTGGCACTTTTGGTGGGCTTCTTGGAATTTACCATGTTGGCATGCTTCTTCGCTGGAGGATTTTTGGCTGCGGTTGGGTACTGTCCTGTCCAAGTCTACTTTTCTCCATATTGTTTGGACAATTGGGCCTACTTTAATCATTTGGCATATTTGGCATGAATGAAATCGTAGAATCTTTTTGGATAAGAAGCTTCAGGTGAGACAATGTTGGTTGAGAGTTTTGGGAGTTATTTAGGAAACTATTGTGGCTAAGTGTGATCTTTTAGCTCCGGCGGCTCTTGGTGATAGGGGGTTTGTTCAGAACTTGGGGATCTCTGGTAATGTTTTGGGGAGGCTTGGTACTAGTTTGCAGCGGAAAGTTAGAGGGAAGATGGTGCGTGAAGGGAATTGGATGCCTCCCCCCATTGGAGTTTTGAAGATCAACATTGATGGCTCGTCTAGAGGTAACCCTGGCCCTGTAGGGGTGGGGGGTATTGACAGGAATAGTGATGGGATTGTGGAGTTTTTCATTTCTGAATATTGTGGGCAGTGGTCAAATAATCTTATGGAGGCTCTGACTATCCTCATGGCTGTGATAAGGGCTTGTGCTCTTGGCTGGAGGAATATTATTTATGAATCCGATTCTCAGGTTGTGATTGACTTGTTGAACAGAGATCAATTGGAAGGTGTGAATTGGCAGTTGGCTGTGGTGGTTAGGAAAATTATTTCTCTGGGTAGGTTCTTGGATTCTATCACCTTTTGCCATATCCCTCAAGAGTGGAATAAGGTGGCTGATGGTTTTGCTAGGTGGGCATCTGAGAGTGGAGGTGATTGGAAGGTGGATAACTGGGGAGACATTCCTGTAAATGTTTCTCAGGAGCTCAAGGATCTTATTTATGTTGATATGAGATTGTTTCTTGACATTACTTTATGGCTTGCCTTGGCTTTTGGCCTTGGCCTTTTGATTGTATTTTCTCTGGTTTTGCTCTTTGGTTGAAATAAAGTTTTTACCTGCTTTAAATTTTTTTTTTTTTTTTTTAAATTACATTTATTTTTATTCCAACTCTACAATTCTCTAATTAGAATACTACAAAGGCAAGTACTCGCACACTTGTTAATAATTTAGTTTTCAACCAATAAAAAATAATATTTAAAAATAAATTAAATAAAATTCAATTTTGTAAAGACAACTTGTAAAGTATTTAACTTTACAAATTATAAAAATTATTTCTTGTGCATGTGATTGGTTAAAAAGTTATGTGTGTTATTGTAGGAAAGCAAGGTAACATTTTTTTAAAGAATGATTTTTTTATTTTTTTGCTTTATAAAGTCATTTCATTAAATCTTTCTAAAATACATAAATGTTACTTATTTTGACTTTTTTTAAGAGCGTAATTGTTATTTTTTAATCCTTCTAGGGTATTTTTATAATTATTTAATATCATATTATTAATATAATAGACATGCTATTTTTTTTTTAAAGAATGATTTTTTTATTTTTTTGCTTTATAAAGTCATTTCATTAAATCTTTCTAAAATAAATAAATGTTACTTATTTTAATGCAATTGTTATTTTTTTAATCCTTCTAAGTGTATTTTTATAATTATTTAATATCATATTAATATAATATACATGCTTTCTAAAGGTATTTTTATAATTATTTAATATCATATTAATATAATATACAAGCTTTTTGTCTTTTGTAAAAAAAAGTTATTATTTTATTAAAGAAAATCTTAAAAAATCAATTAACTATTTTATAGAGATTTGGATTCACACTATTAAAATAATAAAACAAAATAAAAGTTGAATTATTCTTTCCATTAAACTAATATCTTTGTTATCTATGTTTTTAATATTTTATGGTATAATTTAATTATTATATGCTGTCCTTCTTCTTTTTATTAATATTTTT